>JAJLTU010000029.1:0-171420 GCA_030568295.1 Myxozyma neotropica
CATTAGGACTACGTCGGCTGTAGGCTTTGTCTGCACACATTGTCAGCAACCAGCACAATCATATAGGCACAGTAGACCTACTTACAGTTCGGATGTATAGTTCCATAGCTGGCTTTCCATACTCAATGTACTGCAGCCTATGTTAATATCATTGCACCAGCACATAACTACAGGTACAATACTAACATTATCAAGAATATCTTGCAAAGGCAATCCTCGCTCTTCAGTGTCTCTATTTATACGCCTCGATAATCGAGCATCTGCATCTAAATCGACATAAATTCGGATATTTCCTGCATTTCTGATTGCTCTGGCGTCTGGAGTCGATTCGTATAAGGAATAGAGACCCTCGACTATCAAGATGTCGTTATGATGAGCCAAGATTGTTGTGAGTGCTTTGGCAAAGTCGAAAGCGTCTTAAGAATCAGTATAGTTAGATATAATTCGTAATCCGCCCAAAAATCAAAAACCAATTGACAAAAACGAACCTGGACCTTCTGGATTGACTTCCTTTTCCAAATCTGGAACTTTGAACTGATCCAACGAAAGCGTCTTGACATCGGAGACCTTCCATCCTGACAATCGCTCTGTAATTGCTTTGCATACGCTCTTCTATAAATTATATCAGCAATGAGCGTCTTGTCAAAGTAATATTATGTCGTAAATGCTCGAATGATCCAACCTTGCCTGCTGCTTGTCCACCTCCAACTAGAACTACTACCTTGGGTGGCATCGCGTATTGGCTGCTGAGATATGCCAGCCCCCTCTGTTTTTTTCCTCAAATTCTGTCTCTAGACTTCCAATATTCTGGAGCAGGCCAATCCTCTCCGTCTATACAAGAAAAAGGACGTCAATAGAATGCGATAAGGCGAATCGTAATTTATCTATAAAGAGATTTCATTGCATGGGTGGGATGAGATAACACGTATGACCTCAGCCGTGCTGTGCGGCTTCAACCCATCTCGCCAACATAGCTGTTCCCAAAAAGTCGATTGCAACAGCTTTTGCCTATATTCCGCCAGCAATTAATACGAAAAAGGTCACATGCAGGACCTGTAATCCGCCTATAAAAATGCAGGAGAACCAGCGGATAGCAGCTGTCTTTATTGCAGCCGTCGCGCTGCGTGTCACAATCAGTGTCGGCTTTCCGGCCATTCACGCGGCGTTGGATCAACGTGTCGAGTTGACTACTTCGAGTTCGTCGTTCAAACAACGTATGATTAAATGCGACAGATTTTATAATATGTCCGATTGCTAACTCCTCTGGATAAGTGAGAGAAGGGCTGCATTTGTATCAAATGGGAATATCGCCTTTCGACGGCGGCGTATATCATCAAGTATGATCGCGGGCCGAGAGCTTTCCGGCGTGGTCTATACTAACAGCAATTCACAGGCACCGCTACTCATTCTTATCTTTCAAGCATTAAACGAGTACTGTGGTTCAATATCACCAAGTAGCGTGCCTATCAATACCTTGTACTGCATCCTTGACACCCTAGCTGCGTGGCTCTTGGTATCGATCTCGCAGACATCCAGATTTCCAGACAAAAAACGACTAGCAGGATGGATTATTGCTGCAATGTATGTATTACTTATTATTAACCTTTAAGTACCAATTATGTTTTCTAACTTTCAGTTTTACAGTTATCTATTTAATCCACTGGTGATCGCCACAAATCTTGCGCGTTCTACCTCCTTGCTTTCCAATGTGCTCATTCTGGGTGCTATGCGCTTTGGACAGAGCTGTATGTATCTCGCACACGTGTCCAGTCACTGTGCAATTGCTAACTTGGTATCAGCTGTGCTTTTATCGATAATTCTCCTCGCGCTTGCTTCTCACCTCTGCGTATATGCTTTGTACATTCTACCGCCAATGACTCTCCTGTGGTGTCCTTCAAAATCCTTATACAAAATTGTTTTCACAGTCGTTTTATTTGCAGGAGCTACTGCTGGCTTAACATCTATAGGATATTTCATGTTTGGAGGTTCATTCCAGTACCTGAAATCCACCTACGGAACTCTTCTTTTTTTCTCAGATCTGGTTCCAAACATGGGCCTCTGGTGGTACTTCTTTATGGAGATCTTTGACTTTTTCAGACCACTTTTCACCTACATATTCCAATTATATTCATTTATCTATGTGCTACCACTGACAATTAGATTACATGGCGAGCCACTCTTTGCTATGGTGACGATCTTGGGCGTTATTTTAATATCAAAGTCGTACCCCGAACTTGGAGATTTAGGAGTTTATATCTCTCTCTTGTCTTTGTATCGACATATCTTTTCTCGTAAGTCAATAATATTGTCTATGTCAAGTATGAAGCAAAAGCTTAACTGATTTTAAGATGTCCGATATGCTCTTCTTTCAGCCCTCGTCATAATCCACGCGCTCGTGCTGGCACCTAATTTCTACCATCTCTGGATTTACTTGGGGTCCGGTAATGCGAATTTCTTTTACGCTGTTAGTCTTGTATATGCTATTGGAGTCACTCTAATTTTAACCGATACATTGCGAGCAGTTTTAAGAATTGAATTTGATGGCGGAGAAGATACATTGAAGTCGGTAGTTCAGATCTAGATTAGGGTGTGTAAACTTGTTGGGAAGTTTAATTGTATAATATATTTAGATTCACAAAGAGTCGATCATATTTTCTCTATCGTCATGTATATTTGATCTCTTTCTCTAAAATCCAATATGATGGCGGGAGTACTTTACTGCGTAGCACCGTCGGCTCCGGAGAGAATGATGTAGGAGCGTACCTAGAAGTTCTGTTAAAACTCAGCTGCAAAACGACCAAGCTATAACAAATACAAAGCTCACCCTCTTCTCTTATAAAATTCGTAGGCAGGATTCGCGCTAAAAACAGTCAACATGCACTTTGGCAGACCAATAATCGCGCCCACTTTTTCGATAGTATCGAGTATCTTCGCTCCGAGACCTTTCCCCCGCAAGTCTATAGGTAGTTGTATTTCATAGCAGTAAATAACTGGTACATCGTTCTCCCATGTGGCCATAAAACTAGCGAAGCCCACTGTATGTTCTGCGTCAACTTCGTTTATGCGGTTGTTCTTCATGAGCGCTTCGGCTGCTTTTGATTTAATTAAAATGTATACTAGTCCCAATTCTTTCATTTCAGCTACTTTATCACGCGAGGACCAGCCAATCGTTGACGCTTTATACCTATTAACACTATTAGCTGAGACGGGGCTGGAAATCCCTCAATAGATTCTGACTAGCCTACATCTGCATCATATTCTTCTTCATGATCTCGAAACATGCCACAAATTCCCTAGCAGACAAATCTTCGCTTCTCACCATAGTCAAAAACAAATCATCATCTTGCAATAGCAAGAGGAGATCTTTAAATCGCTCGTTGAGCTTCGCGCTCGATGTTCGGTCGCGCATCTCTGATATAATCGCGTCGAAATGCTCCTCCTGCTCGCTCGTTAACGACGCCACGCTTCGCTTATCCTCGCCTTCTGCGTCGCCTCCATCATTCCCTGATAATGGTATCGCCATATTATATAATGTTCGTAAGAGTTCCATTGCTCCGGGATGCCGCTTGGCTCGCCGTATCGCTGCGAGGCGTTGCTTGCCTGTAGCCACAGACGCGTCGCGAGGGAGATGTTTAAACTTTAATCGAAAAGCTACGCGGTTCTCGGGCCAGAGAATTGTCGAGCTCATCTCGAACCTGTCTTTGACCAGATTTTGGCTGAATTCCTCTGTTTTCCATATTCCTCTGCACTGACGAGTGGGATAAATATGATTTTGCGAAGGAGTATAAGGACATTGGAGTTTTTTGGACAGAGAGCCGGAATTTCTTCAACTCCGAATTGCATGGCTCGATATGATCCTCGGGAACCGCCACTTACACTCGCACACGTATGTTTACAAAGAATCCCCCACTTTAATCTCAGAAACTTACAAGGTCAATTAAAACCTTAGTTTATGCAAGCATCTGCAGCTCGTCAACTGTGGCGGACCTGTCTGCGTACAATTAGAGGGCTCCCCGAGCGAAGTACACGCAAAGAAATGACAGTATGGGCAAGGCATGAATTTGAGAGTCATAGACATGAACGGGATCTGGTATCTATTTCTATTCTTTGCTTGCATAGATGATGGACCACGCTAATCGTATTAAACTAGGAACAGATAAAATACTTGATTTCCGCTGGGCGGAAACAGCTAGAGCTGATGGCGGAAACACTAATGAGATCTGGAATTCGTTAGATTATGATTCATATTCAAAAAATCTACAATACAATCACAGCAAACATTACATTTATATCAATATTCAAAAGCGCCCGCAATCATTTAAAAGTACATCCAACAAAACTCCATTCAGGTAGATGTAATATACAAAGGTCACTATCAAATTAGCACAAAATACAAAATTTAAAATCTAAATCGCAGTTCATCTTCATCATCACCGTCGGACTCGCTATCTGAGAAATGACGAATAATCGCATCCTTATTTATTCGCGATCGACCAGCTGCAGCTCTCGGAGCAGGGACTTCAGTGGCTTTGCGGGTTTCGGTAGTAATAGTGCGCTGTTTCTTGCTAGGAGGTGCGCTAAATCTTAAATCGTCGTCCGGCACAGACGGTTCATCGTCACTATCTAATGCAGCAGGTCTCTTCTCAGGCTCTGTTCTCAGACTATTTGCGCGCTCTTCTCTTGCATTGGCAGATCCGCCGGAGACAGTAGTCGAGGATTCACCTTGGTCCAGGCTCGTGGCGGTAAAAGATCTCGGGTTTTCAGAGGCAGGCGGCATGCTAAACATGAGCGGATCTTCTGTCATTTCATTTGCAGCAAAATATCTGCTTGATTTTGATCCTGCTATATGCTTTGGAGCAGCGCCATCTCGAGGAGAAAACCAGTATGCTACGCAGAGTTAGTAAATGTACGCAGTAAGAAGACTCACAAAGATATACATACCATCGCCCAATCCATAGTCTTCTAATTTGTACTCGATAAAGCCAATTAGTCTTTTTTCACCTGCACTGCTACTCCTACTTCTCACCGAAGCTGAGGGCATAATAGGTACTACACTCGGCTCTCGTCCTCCTCGCTTTCTTCTAAACTTCTTAAAGTTCGGACGATCATTCCACTCGGGCTTCCAACGGACTGATGATGCTACTGTATCTGAAAATTGTGAGTTGTTGACTGATGACTTTCGAACTGAAGTTGATGATCGCCGTATAACTGCCGAGCTAAACTCGACGATGTAACCTGGCTTTTCTTCTTCATTTTCTTCCGGCTCTGGATTGAAATCTACATTTTTCTTCTCATCCGCAGTCGTCGGATGATCAATCTTGTCAGATCCTCCCAAACCTTCAGCTTCCCTCTCCTCGTCCACATCTGCATCATTTGTTTTTGTGCTCCGATATACAGGCCCAGTGGCCGACCGCCATTTTGGCTTTTGCGCAGCAGTAGGCCCGTCGTTAAGTAAGTCAACTTCCAGAACACTAGACTCAACTTGCGCATCATTCGCCTCTTCTATCCTTGCCTCGTGCCGTCGTGGCGTTTGTGGAGTGATTTCTGGCTCCTCTTGTGACAGAGGAATAATCACTTCCTCCTCGTCCCGATCACTCTCAACAGAGTCGATAAGCCTTCTTCGTTTACTTCGATTATCATTGGCGTGCTTGTTTTGCCTTTGAGTATAAGGCTTGGACACTGAGGGTGCATTATTTTCGATATCTGAATTTGCTTTTGCCGAGCATGCCATCCTCGCTACAGAAGAAATACGGCTTGGGAGCATGACACTCAGCAGATCAATTTCGGGCTCCTAGATCAAGATGCAGGAAGTTAGATAAAGCCATACATACAGCAATTACCTAGTCATATGCAAGAAAGCATGCCTTCTCACGTCGTGACCTTCGAAGCGAAGCAGATATACGCGTGCTCTTTGCCGGAGAAGCCAGAGTCGAGGCTAATTATAAAGTCAGCAAATCCTACCTCAATCTCACGGCAAAAATCAATAACAGCCAACCACCTTCAGAGTCCGGCATCTGACTACATTCCTTTTCATTTTCGATTTCAAGATCTTGTCCTCTTGTTCTCATATCGTACGCTGCGGATGGGTTTGACTTACTGTTTTGAAGCGCGGGGGTGTGAGAGGCACGCGTTGTACAGGCACGTGACCCTGCGTCATATGTAAGGGATTGGTACGTGAGCGTGCAATGCCGAGCATGTAATGCCGAGCATCGCAATCTCGAGAGTGCTCACTAGAGTAGAGTCTCGAGACTCAGCCTGCGGATGATGACTTGAGAACTTGAGAAGAATATTCAGGAATGATGGAAGCGTCAAGAAGAGATCTGCATCGCTATAAAAAAGATATAAAAAGAAGGCTTCTGTTCCATCGAAGCATTCGTTGCAAGAAAGGAGAATTGATTTGAGGTACGACCGAAAGCCTACCGAGGCCGGGGGTCAACCCAAACTTATCATGTTCCGTAGCTCTTCCTAATTTTCATATTCTTTATTCTTTGTTCAATGAGTGGTCCTATGCGTTAGTTTCTTCCATTAATTGCTATTTTTGCTAGTACTACTGCGATCGTTATGTGATGTCATATAACTTATCTTTTATTTTATTTATTTTGTTGTACTGAGAAGCCCCAAGCGCATGCTTAATTATTGGAGGAGTTGGTAGTTTAGAGCACTCACTCTGATCAAAAACCGGATGATTGCCGGGCATTGCTCATGTATACTTTTGTTTTATATGCCCAATGGAAGTGTGATTCATGTATGTCACTGCTGACGTCCCCGTTCCGACGGACGCAGGTGCGATTATGCTCTAGCTAGGCCTACTCTATGCAGCAGCAGCTTATCGGTGGTCGTGGTGGTCAGAATAATGGCCAAGACTCCTGGCATATTCTTATCGAGCAATCGATAGATAGAGCGATGAGACAAAGGACTCTGAATGGCCAGGCAATTTCCCTTATCGCTCGTTGGTCGGTTGTGATATTGGATACAAGATAGATCAGCAGCATGTGCCGGCTGGCTTGGCTGTCTGTCTGTCATGCTGGACCAGAAGCGCTGTCCGGACCGGGGTGGCACGCAAATAGGGTGTGGGTCCGAGAGGTGGTCTGCACTTCGCTAGTGCGGCCATGGTCACTAAAATGCTAAGCCGCAGGCAATGGCTTCGCACGGCTGGCCGCTAAGAAGCTAAGTGGAATAATTACTGTTCTGTTTGGTGCTGTTCTCAATCAACTTGCTATCGCGCCATCTCAAGTAAATAATGCGTTTACGCGTGCGATAACGGTATCGCAGCTGATAAGCATCCTCGACCTGAGCATGCCCAGCTCGTCAGCTTTGGCGTATGTCTCTCGACCCGATCTACTTATCGCCAAGAGCCAGATAGCATACACTCTATCGCCTAACAGTCGCTACTTGCCTCGCTGGTACCGCTGTTTCTGTTATCTGCCAGGATTCCACGTCTGTCATGCTCCGCCATCTCCAGATTTGCTGAACTTAAGCTGTCTCACACTCTCGCATTCTATATATACCTGTCCTCCGCCGCCACGTTGGGTTCAGCTCATCATCTGAACACTGGCTCTATTCCCTGACTGCAGATTGACTGTACAGTAAATGGCCGACGAGAAGAAGAGCGCCGCCGAGGTCGTCGTCTCGGCTACGGACTCCCTCTCTCTCTCCGACTATCAGCTCTCGAACGAGAAAGCGAGCAATGCCTCTCCCGACCAGATAAACCGCATTCGCGACTACATTGCTGCCTCGGCTGCGGGCGATGGCACCATTGCAGACACTTCCGATATCCTCGACGGAAACTATTCTGAGTTTATCATTGAAAAAGTTTCAGAGATGTCTTTCGAAGAGGCTATCGAGATTTTGAAAGTTGCCGTGGAGTATCACGACGAAGATTTCAATTTCCCGGCCGAGACAATGGTCAAGATTCGAATGATTCTTGATGGATTCGAGCAGAGCGGACATGAAGATCGCGAGTCCTATGAATTAGATGCGCGTATTGAAGCGACTCTGATCGAGCACCATTCTCCTTATCCCGAAGTCCGTGCTGTTACTGATCCTGTCGACAACCCGGATGTCCCGGTGGAGACAATTCGCGTGTACTTTTTGGGTACAATTTGGGTTGCCATTGGTGCGTTCATCAACGAATTGTTCGACAAGCGTCAGCCATCTCTCAGTCTTGACTCCACGGTTATTCAGCTACTTGTGTATCCATGTGGCCGATTCCTCCAGCACACTCTTCCTGACTGGGGCTTTACTTTCCGCGGAACCAGACACTCTTTAAATCCTGGACCTTGGGTAAGCCTTACGTTTTTAATATGGTTTAGCATTTCTAATTCGATATTTCCAGAGTTATAAGGAGCAGATGCTCGTTACCGTGATGGTTAATATTGCTGGTAATATACTGATATCTGAACTATTATTTCTAATAATTGTCTCAAATATTAATACTATACTCTAGCCAATTGGAGTAACTTTGTTTCCTACGCAATCACGATGAAACTTCCTCGCTTCTTTGACCAATCTTGGGTAAGTTACAAATATATTTCGAAACTTAGCACAAGATATACATACTAACTGCATTCAAATAGGTCAATTTTGGATTTATTTTCATTATGAATTTCAGTACTGTAAGCAAACATTTTGGAGGAGACAGTTCTGCCGGTGCATAGCTAATTTCATGTAGCAATTCTTTGGATTTGGTCTTGCCGGACTTTTGCGTCGCTGGGTAGTCTACGAGACTAAGGCCATGTGGCCTACAATTCTTCCTACCCTGGCACTAAATAGAGGTAAGTAATTGCAAAACTTCGCCATTTTTTAGGATTTGAGCGCTGATTTCTATATATTCCTAGCTTTGCTCATGCCTGAGAAGCGTCAGAATATTAATGGCTGGACCATTAGTAGATATAAGTTCTTCTTCATTTTGTTCATCTGCTCCTTCGTTTACTTTTGGGTCCCCTCAGTTTTATTTGCCGCTCTCAGTACTTTCAATTGGATTACTTGGATTGCTCCAAGCAGTGTGAAACTTGCAATTATTACCGGATCAGGTTTAGGATTGGGATATAACCCAGTCACTACTTTTGACTGGGCAGTAGCCAACTACTCAAAGCCGCTTGTTGTGCCCTTCTTTTCTGTTGCCAATAGATTTATCGGCATGCTTTTTGGTGGATTGATTTTGATTGCTTGTTACTGGACTAATATTCGATGGACCGCGCACTTGCCTATCAATACTAGCGCTGTATACGCAAGTGATGGCTCTAGGTTTAATGTCACAAAGGTGTTGAATCCAAGTGGCACTTTCAACTCTACACTCTACGCTGACTATTCGCCTCCTTATATCTCTATGGGTAATCTTTTGAATCAGGCCAGCAGTTTTGCATTGTATACTGCTGTTCCTCTTTACGTTTTGATTACTGAATGGAAGACTATTAAAGAGGCATGCATTGGCTTCGTTAGAGGATTCAAAGAGAAGGGAAAGAAATCCGTTTTTGGAAAATTCAATGACCCAATGACTAGAATGATGAAGAAATACCCTGAAGTTCCTGATTGGTGGTTTCTTATCATTTTGCTTCTTGCCTTAGCGTTTGGTATCATTGGAACAGCTGCTTATCCTACAACGACTCCAGTGTGGAGTATTATTGTCGTTCAATTTATGGGTATTGCTATGATGATTCCAACCTCTATTATTTACGCTATCACTGGATACTCTCTCGGTATGCACGATCTTGCTGTTATTATGGCTGGCTATATGGTGCCTCATAACGGAATGGCAAACATGATGTGCCGAGTGTACGGTTATAATACAGACGATCGGTATGCTTGATTCCTTTTTTTTCTATAAATTTTTTGAGATGTCCAAAACTGACAACATTTAAAGAGCGGAAAATTATATTGCTGATCAGAAGATGGTATGTGGCCTATTTGTGACAGATGTTGCAAACTGCAACAGATTTTTATTATTCCAGGGAGGGATATTTAAGGTTAATAATAAAGTTTAATTATTAACCTTATATTCCCCTGACATCTGACAGACATACTGCAGCTTCTAACGGCAACAGCTGGACTAACATTTGACTTCTTGTTTAGGCTCATTATTCCAAAGTTCCTCCTCGGTCAATCTTCCGAGCTCAGATGTTTGCATCTTTAGTCCAGACATTTGTTACTATTGGCGCAATCCAATTCCTGATTACTTCCATCAGTGATTTCTGTTCACTGACCCAAGTCAACAAGTTTGTCTGCACGTTCCCTAACTCTCTCTACGCCGACAGTTTGCTTTACGGAACGGTTGGACCTGAGAGAACGTTTAATCAGACATATCCAATTTTAAAATATGCTTTCTTGATCGGTCCTTGTGCTATGATTCCGTTTATTTTACTTAGGAAGTACGGAGGAGAGAGATTTAAATACGTCCACGGAGTGTTGATTCTTAACGGAGTCCAGAAATGGGGTACTACATACAATTTATCGTAAGCGACCGATTTAACTTTAAATATTTTTTTTTTGAAAGAAACTTACCAATTACGTCTTTGCGTTCGCGTTGCAGATATTATATTCCCGGACTTTTCCTCGGATACGCATTCATGTATCACATCCGTCGCTACTACATCGCCTGGTGGACTAAATATAATTACATTCTCACCTCGGGTATGACTGCAGGTGTCGCTTTCTCTGGAGTCATTATTTTCTGCAGTGTTACAATTGCCCAGGCGAAAATTACTTGGTGGGGAAATACGGTTCCTTACGCTGGAGTAGATGGAGCTAAATCGGCAATGTTGCGTCCTTTAGCCGAGGGTGAGACTTTTGGATTAGCACCTGGAGAGTTTTATTAGTATACATTTTCTTGAGTTTTTTTTGTTATAGAGTTAGCTCAATAGTCTGTTATTTTGTGTGTTTGTTGCGGTAAAACTGAGCTCTATTCACTTTTGAAAGGTATAGATTTGACACCTAATTTTAATTTTTATTGGAATAATTTTAAACTTTTGACTGAGGTAAGGAACGTTGCTGCCACTTAGCGTTGCTGTCTTGATCTCTTACTAATATTTAAAGATGTGAAAGATATGTAGATAGATGTAGGAGACCTTTAACAAGGAAAAGTGCGAGTGCGGCTCTTCACCTTGAGTTGAAGCTTCTATTTTTTCGCGGTCGGACGTACGAAAAGCTGTCGAAAGTAACTAGGAAAGCAGAGGACAAGCTAAAAAATGATTGCCATTTCGTTCTCTTTTATTCATGAAGTCATAATTTTCAGGATTACAGAACTACGCTGCTGAGAATTTGGTGCTTTTTTTATAAAGCAATCCAGTATTTGCGAAATATTACTACCTGTCTCAGAGCTGCTGGTACACTTGCGCACTATCAGCTTATTGAACATAGCAATGAATCATGTTCCCCCCCCTTTTCTAGGTTGCCAATATATGAGAGTCTATTCAAATCTGTCGCCTACACATTACGTATTTTCCATATGATGAAGTAATAATCTTAAGCAAATCTTCGCTTAAAATATATACACAATCGTTGACTTACAATTCAGAGTAGTATATATTACCATGATCTATATAGCATCATGATGATAAGTAGCACAGTATAAAGCCGTAATCGCGTACAGAAAAAAAAATCATTTGAAAACAAAGAAACCCAAGAGCAACTCCAAGTAAATAACTAGCATAAAAGAAACAAAGCAACAATAACGTGGTCAAGCGCGATATGCAAATATAAAAAAAATATACCCGTAACAATATCATTACAGTACATAATCCTGAACAAAAAGAAAAAAAGACAGAAATGCAGACTATGTACTAGGAAATTGATGCAAAAATTATGGAAACAACTTTTGTTTTTTGGACGTATATATTGTGACGTGCTATAGCGTGTTGTTAGATTCAAAGAGATTGATTGAAGGCCAGAGATTAAGATAGCCTAGACGTTCAGCAAGTGTCTTATGAGCTGCAGTCGACATATGTACTGCGTCCCTATAATAATATCACAGTTAGTAAAAGTTTGTTTGCGGATTGAGTATAAGATATACACGTACCAAAAAAAGTACTCTTCAGGGTCGCTGCAAAGTTTACCAGTAGAATGTTGAAAGCATCCGTCTTTGACGAACTTAAATCCATCTTTCGCGACTCCGGAGATAGATCGAGCAAACCAAGCATTAGTCTCAAAAAGTTGAGCTGATGCTATAGAGTGATTCCAACGGCCCATTTGAATGACAAGTTCTTGCTGCCATAATTGCGCTAAATGCACGACTTCACGATAACGATGCATATTCTTATCGTTTTGAGTAAATCGTTGACTCCAGACTGGTAAGATAGAGACATCGATTGCGTTCAAAAATAAAAAGTTGGATTGCGGATATTCCAAAGAAAGGCTCTCGGCAATTTCAAATATACTAGCAACGGAAGTAGTCACAGCCTTGGTTCTGTCTTCCGAGGTAGGTAAGAGCGAAATGTACTGAATCAAGTCATTGATTCCAAAAAAGAAAGTATGTAGAGTGCGTCTGTTTTTTACCAGTTTATACTGTTGCAGAGCGGCATCAGCTTGTTCTTCAGTAAGCACTTCAGCTTGCATTAGGCGGCTCATCAATTTCTGCTCCTCAAACTCTCTCGCATGAGCGGTAGCATTTCTGATATTCATATAATTGTTAAATTGATCCATCAAGTCCGGAACCGGAGACTTAACAAAACTGTTTGTCACTTTGGCTCCACCATACGCCAAGTTAACTTCTTCGCCGCAACCGTACATCTCGCACAGATATTCAGTCCAAACCGGTCCATCTGACCAGCGCCCGTCCCTTCCTCGACCAAATTTCCGCTGACGGGTCTTTGAATTGTTGTCTCCCTCCTTTTGGTCTTTGGAATTATCCGAGTCCTGAGAGTCAACGGGGGTGTAATACAAATCTTCTTCAGAGTGATGGGCCTCATGTTCCGGATGGACATTCTCCGGCGAAGGGCGGATGGCATTGTCAGACCACGAATCGCCAAACACAACAATGGTCGGAGCGGGTCCTTCGTCGGCAGCCGCGGTGTGGAACGGGCGAAGAAAGACCTCGGCGGGGGCCTCGAAGACGATGCTGAGAAACAAGTAGCAGGCTACGCAGAGAAAAGCAAGTCCCAGCGCGGAGATCCATGGCTGGGTGCGCTGCCGTCGCGAAAGCACACGCATAGTGGGTGGAGCAGGGGGGTTAAGAGGAGGCGGATACCGGAGAAAGATGGCGAAGAAGGCTGAGGGTGGGCGAGAGAAGAGAGAAAAGATATACAATCGATGAGGCGTGCCCAAAACGGCCATCGCGGGCATAAGCTCCCGTGCTCATCTAGAGTCGATTGGCCAGCTGACTACGAACAGACTCATGATTACATAACTGATCACCGCTCTGCAAGGCCAGTTGCTTACGGCGCTACGGCGCGCTGCAGCCCCCTATCACAGGCTGCTCGCTTGGAGCACTGGAGCAGGCGCGTTGGATGACTATGGACGGAGCTATTCTGGCAAGTTGTCGTGGACAGAGGGGCGGTTAGAGACAGGGTCGGGCCCCACTGCTTTGATTGGGGTCCATGCGCAGGCTTTCGGTCCCCGGTTTCCGGCTACCAAGCCACTACAGCAATTGGCAAATTGCTGCAGTGTACTTCTTGTTCTTATTTATCCCCTGATGATGTTCGCGTTGGAAAGGTATCTGTAAACGCTTCGGATCTCGGAGAAATGCAGAAAAAGGCTCGTTCCTTCATTCAATCTTAGCGAAGCTGACGTGGACGCCGCCATGACGCGTACTCCGCCCCGGCTTCAAATTAAGGAAAAAAAAATGCGTATATTGTCCCCTTCCGTTCTAATAGCAGAGGTCGAGCACAATCACCAACTACTGTAGTTGGACACCGCTCAACCACTGCAAACTCCTCATCTTACACTCCTCCGATCTCTATAATATACATCCTATTCCTCACCGACGCATCGGAATAAAGTTGCCAATAATACAACTAGGAATATTATACCGATCCCGCCTAATCGTAAAACTGAAGCAACACGACCGCAGCGTCTGCCCGTCACGCGTCTTCAACGTGCAACTCGTCAACACAGCCTTCTGCCCAGAATCAAACGCGATATTGCCATACTTTTCCCAATAATTCACCGCAGAATCCTCTGTCAACACTTCATATATAGCCAACCTGCCGTCTCGCAGATCTTCCACCGGAAGATCAACTAACGCAGCAAACTCCTTGTTACCTCGATATATTTCACCTGTGCGCCTCCACAAACATGCCGGAATCGCCATCGACGTAAATACACGATCGTAGTCCAGCAACATCCTCTCAAACGCTTCTTCAACTAATACCAAATCAACATCAATCAACGTCTGTGCAATAGCCCGAAACGCAGGTCGAAATATTGACAACGGCTTCAAAATTCGCTGACGCGAAGATGGCGCCATATGCCGATCCATATACCGCTGTAACCGAGCATATCCTTTAACATAATTATACGGTGCAAGAAGTCCGGCTTCCAGCTTTGCGTTGATAACTCGCTTTAAGCGCTCTTCCGGTGTGCGCTCCGGACCATCTGCCGGATCTGCAGCAGTAAGAAAGAACTTATCTCGCGCAGTCTCAGGAATTTGAATCGGCTCGGTTGCTGTAGTTAACGTCAAATTACCATTAGCTCGCTCTGAAAATGGGTTTTGCTGTTGAGGTGCTTGTACACTTGGAAGTGCGACTTCTGATGATGCGGCACTGACATTATGCTCACCAGCAGCACCAAACATTATAAGATTATTTAATAGATCATTCTTAGGAATACCATCGACATTAGCCGCAGACTGTTGCAGTGACTGCTCTTGATCAACAGGCAGCCTAGGCACATCTTCAATCATCGTTAGAAAATCATTCAGCGAAGAAAATTCACTTCCTGCCCCCTCAGAATAAAACAATGGCTGCTGATACGGCGTCAGATTCGTTAAGAGATTGGTCGAGTTACCAAGCATTGCCGACCATTCCTCTGGAGACCCTTGTGTGCTAGTATTAAGCGATAAAGGAACTGCTGTGCCTTGACTAGTTATTCCCAACGTTGTCGCTCTATCTTGTTCTGTGCTTGCTGGTGTGGCTTGGAAGGAAGTAGTAGACTGCGCAATCTCTTCTTTAATGCGCTGCTTCGGCACGCTTGCAGCAAAACTTGATGGTGGAAGGTCTTTGGACTCGTCGTGACAAAGGTGGCCGATATTTCGCTTTACGCAACGTGAACAGGGTCGGTCTAACTATCGTTAGTATACTGCAGAATGAAATCGCTCTAGCTTATATAACATACCCGAATCGCAAGTCATATGAGATCTTCGACAATAAATACAGGCTAAAACAAAAATGCGAATTAGAACCAAATCGCAAATAGCAACAAGACTACCCACCATGATCAACCTTCCGCCTCTTTGTAAACTTTGATCTACTGCTTTTTCTATCGCGATATCCCGAACCCTCTGTTGTCGCTTCTGGTGACTCTACACCGCTACTGCTACACTGCGATCCACCACTAGGTGGCGACTGATGTTGCGATACGTCCGTCGTGGTGGCTGCTACTTTATTTGATCTCGAATAAGTTGATAGCGAGACAGTTGTCGGACTCGCCGCAATCTTTGTGCCTGCACTGTTGATTGAGGGTTGTGTCGAACTGTTGTGACCGAGGTCCGATTCAGCGTTGCTAACAAATTTAGGTTATTAGTAGCTGCCATAATACGCCAAACAATGAAATCCTTACATGCTACTATCCGCAGTCTCACTTTCAGCTATCTGACCATTCGCCGTCGCTGTCGATTGTGGAGACGACGAAGACTTGCTCATGTCCGCGACTGTGGCGTCCGCCAGATTGCGTAAGTTAACAGCGTCTAAGCTGCGTGATGGCAGGCTCCTCGACAAGGGTGATTGCTGTTGTTCAGCCACCGCCGTTGCCTCTAAGACGACACCTGATTCTGAACTCATTTGAATAAAATATGTCACCGTGCGATTAAATAGATGGAGGGCCGAAAGAGTTGCTCACAAATAATACTGCGCCGGTGGGGGATCAACAACCGATGCGGCGGAAAGGAACGGGGCAATTCGGGTAATCCAGGAATGTAGCGCAATACCCTAGCCCGGATCATTTAGGTAATTAATTACCAAGCTTAACTATACCGTCAACTCCGCACGAAGAGAAAGCAACGCACCGGTGACTTCACGAGTTACAGATAATATTTCCTCCACGCCCGTAATATTGCTACTTATTGATGCAACATGGGGCCCTAGACGATCCAAAAGCGCACGAATATCCTGATCAGTCGTGGCTTGCGGATCCTGTATCATGAAGTTAGCGTCAGCGTCTACCTGGTCGTAATTAACAGCCATCTTAGAACATCTTACTCGGACATCTGTTGTAATAAAATTAATGGTTTCCGCATCGTCGGTTAATGAATCAACTTTTGAGCTATCTCTAAATAATTTCTCAAGCTATACACGCAAGATATTAGCGATCGTTCAGTGGCTTATCTCAACTTAACTCTTCGTACCTTTTTCTGTTGCACAGCACGCGCCATTTCCTGTGAATTCGCATTACGTTTCAAAGTTTGTAAATATTCACGATCTTGTTCAATTGCTTTCTCTTCTGCAGCGATTTCTGCTTCTAAGGCCGTGATTTGCTGAATATTGAAGGCGAGATCTGCTTCAAGACTGGCCTTAATGACAAAGTCAGCATTTGCTGCGATAATATTAGTAGATGAATGCTATACGCACATTTGACTCAAAAATCTTCTCGTATTGAAATTCTCTGTCCTTGGTATTTGGCGGTACTGGAAGTCTCCTGAGCTTTCGTTCTAGCCTATATCACGTTAGATCACGTTTCACAATCATACACTCCAAAAGTACTCACTTTTCAAGAAGACCAGAAATAATTTCCTGAGCTACCCTCTTATGTTCTTCAGTTGTAAGAGAATTATAAATAATAAATGAAACTAAACGCATAACTTCAAGAATTTCCTCTCGAGCATTATCTGAAAGCAGTACCCAATCATCTAGCCTCACTTTACGAACGACAGGTACTAAGCGAAGTGGATTTGCTTTCGAAAGACCGTCTCCTTCATCGTCGTCTTTCTCAGTTTCTTGAGTTGCTGGTTCAGGTCTTTTCTTCGATTTTGACTGTGATGGCTTTGCGTGTTTCGGTGTTTTTGATTTCGTCGGAGATGCATTCGAATTCTTCTTTACCACTTTGGCAGCGCTAGTCTTCTTTAATGAACTAGGACGCTTCTTTGTAGCTGCAGACGTTGTTATTTTAGCTGCTTGCGCCTTTCCTTTAGTTTTCGCGCTCTTAGGCTGCAATTAAAGAGTGTAAGTTGTAGATCACCAAAACACTCTCGGCCATTTCATATTTACCATTATCAAATATATCAAAGCCCAAAAACACAAGGAAGCGTCTGAGCACTTCAGGTGGTAGACGGTGTACGGTGCAAGTTCGAGAAGAGACAAAGTAGCGCTCAAGAAATAAAATGCCGTCCCTTTGGAATATGGTGTGAGCTTTCGGAACGCGACTCGGAACCAAAACAATAAAACTTCACGTGCGCACTTAGCTCCGAATGTCTTCATTATCACGTGATACTTTAACGGTCTCCTCAGAATCATGTTTCGGTGGCATTTCATATTACAATTTCAATCAAATTCGATCTTGAAACTTGCTCTTCAATGATTTTTGTCGAGTGGTGAACTTGAAGAACTGATATTCAGTTTGAGAAACTGAAATATGGGTGATCCTAGTAGCAGTGCCGTTAGCAGGTATGTCAGCTTCGGCATTAATGCTCCCTATACTCTCATGTTAACATAGTGTCACAGCCTGGCTGAGCTGCTCCGATATCCTGACGTAAGAGCAACTTTGTTATATGCTACGAATTGTTTTTATTATTAACGCGGAATTATCTAGGATCTTGCTAAAGTGCCGTCGATCAAGGAGCGATTGACCCGGGATAAAGCGGCAATTGAGCTTCAAATCAAAAGTGGAATGTCGACACAGCTTGACACCACTCTCGTATGTATCCTTTTAGCGATTTTTGACTCTTATCTATTATTGAAATATTTGTATTAACTTTTGCAATGTAGAATGGAATTAAGAACTTACTGGATGCGAAGTCACTAGTAAGCTCACTTAGCGAAGAACTTCAACACGTGCGTCTCTTTATTATATTCTAGGCTGTAAATCCGATCCATCACTAATCTCTTTAATTTAGCTTAATATTTTATGTGCCGAAGCAGAGACCATGGTACCTGGATTTCAACAAATCAACAGAGTTTCTCGAGTTCGTCGTAATTTTATGGCAGTTGAAGATGTTATTCGAAATTTGAAAGAATTACCCACCAAACTTGATGACATTGAAGCTATGATTGAAGAAGATGGAAGAGGTCTGTTCAAAACAAGTTCAGTATTTAATAAGTGATTGAAAAGAAGATGTTAACTTTATTTGATCTGATAGACATATTTGGGCCAATGACGAATTTCTTATCGATTCATTTTCGTCTCTCCCGTCTACGTGACTTTCAAGATCAAACCATGGCTCAAGCAGCTCGCGCAGGTCCAGATAGAGAGCGTACGCTTTCCAAATATTTTGTCAAACTGGACAGATTAGTCGCTGATTTTGACGCAATTCTTTTCGATATCGCGCAAAATTTACTCGAAGTTCTTCGCGAAGGAAATGCAAGTTTAATTGTTCGTTGGGCAAAAGTGATTGATGTTGATGAAAGATTGGATACAAAAGTCAAAATTCTCAATTCAGCCTCAGACGCTCATAAGAAATTAGCTGCACATTTATCAATAAGTGGATCTAATGCGATGCTTACTACGCGAAATTTGCGAAATTACGATGATAGACTTACAGAATCTATCAAACTTGGCGCAAAAGACGTGTTTCGCAATTGTTTTGAAGCTTTCACAGATGATCATAGTACACTTTTGGACAACTTATACTGGGTTACTAGAGATATTTTATTTGCAAAAACAGATTTGACTACTTGTGTACCTGAAAACTGGAAGATTACGGAGCGGTTTGTAGCCGCATATCATCAAGAGATGTATGTGCTTTTCAAGCATCTTCTAAGACAGGATACAGAAGCCGGACTTTTGCTAAAAATTGTGAGATGGTCACAGAAGTACAATGATACAATGACAAATGAACTGAAAATTCCAAAGTCACAGTTAAATCCTCCATTGCTTGATGGCAAAGAGCGGGAAATTCTTCAGGAATATATGAGCTTGATTTGTAGAAAGGTGGATGAATGGATACGATCTGTTGGACGTACAGAGTATACTGAATTTAAAGAACGATCTCATGCTCCAGATACGGATCCTGAGATGAAGTTTGGTCTTGAGAATACGCCAATTGTCTTTCAAATGCTTAATCAGAATATCAATGTCAGTATTGATTCGGACGAAATCAGAGTAGTTTCAGGCGTGATTGCAGAATGCAAGCGGCAGTTAATCAATCGCCAACAGACATGGATTAATGTCATGCGTGAAGAAATCCAAAAATCAAACGAGAATCCGGATGATGTACCTGGAGGATTAATTGAATACAGCATTGCAGTCGCCAATGATCAAGTTCGTGGAGCTGATTATACGGAGAACATTATTCAACGACAAATCGTCACTAATGTTGATGTTTTAGTTCATTCTGATCAAGATCGTGATTTACAATCGAGAATGATTCAGGAATTAGAAGATGCTATGGATGGATTTATTGCTACTGCTAAATCTTGTATTCTTGAAATTATCGGTATGGTTATTTTTGATATTCAGCCTTCACTTGCAAGCTTATTTAAACAAGGGTGGTACACTTCGCCTGTGCAGAGCACAGCCGCAGATGGAAAACTTGTTACAGAGCCCGATAGTGTTGTTATTCAGGAAGTGTTAAATACATTGGATGAATACAACGTCGAGCTCAAGGATCATCTTAACCCCGATCTTTTTTCGATATACATTGATGATTTACTTGACGCTATTTTGGTCAATTACCTCCGTGCGCTTAAGAATAAGGGAGCCTCTCTTTCAGCTCGTTCAATAGACCAAATCAAGAGCGACGTCGCGCTACTGTACCCTCTCTTCACTGCTTTCACCGATAGCGAGCACGTTGAACAACAGTTCGTGAGTATCGAAGTTCTCATGGGCTTAATATCGGGAGACAAAACGGAAGTAATTGAAGAATTTAAAATTTTAAAGGAAAGTTTCCCGGATGCGCCACTTAGATTTGTGGAAGATGTATTACGTGCTAGAGAGGATTTGGATTCTAAATCAGTGAAGGAGTATATGGAAGCTGTGAGACATGAATGCATGGCATTGATAGTGAACTCAGGAGAGGTAACGACGTATATGTCACGGGTATAAAATTTATTATTGATTAGATGAGGAGCTATCAGTTAAGCTTTTTGATTCTATCTGGGAGCATGATGAGCTATTAACCGGTAAACATCTTTGCAATCTCGACCGGGTTGTGGTAGTTAATAGATCTCAAATTCCCAAACTAGTGTTGAGGTGGGTCTAAATCTGTGAGGCACATTCTCTAGTTCAAAGTCTTATATTCTACAACATTCTACCCTTCTCAAATACAAGCGATTAGTGCCACTGCTGCGTTGTCGAGTCCTCGTCCGACCGCGTTTCAGCTAGTTTCAATGCTCCGTGAGCGACAATCGCCCATCCGAGCTAGGAGCAAGGCCACAGGCAGCTAAGACTGTTTGTGACTGAGTCTGCGCATCTCTCACTGCCTAATACCTAATCTCGCAAGACTTGATCAACTATCATGGAGACAATAATTGAAAAGTTGATATAAGCTTATTTGTTTGAATGCTCTTTATGAGTCGTTAAGTATGCGCCATAATACAGCAGCCGACCGAATAGTCATCGAGATGTCGGCAATAACTTTGCTCGTCGTTCTCCACCTGACGTAGAACAACTCGGTCTCGAACACACTCTATCAAGTGCCATTTTCACCATTCAATGGCTAGTTTTGCAAGTTTTTATGTTCATTGGTGCGTTTATATGGTCTGCGATCGAAGCAGATTCTCTAGAACGCATGAATTGCTCAATAATGTTACTCGAGAGTCCCTTCGAATTATATCTTCTGTACCATTATGACCTAGAAGAACTCTTGAGACTTGCATTGTTAGATGGAATTGCCATTCTAAATAATACTACTGCTTTACTTGCTCCTAATACCATCAGCAGATTAACCCAAATTTGGGGCTCTGGCACGCGAGATTATAATCCAGGCAGATGGATAATATCCCTTAAACCGCTGCAAATCAATTCGAATCATTATTAGCTTTCCTTCACGGTCCACGTCCATGTATCGATCGCAAATTTGCAGAACTCGAATTGAAAACATTTTTAGTGGAACTTATTTCTGGCATCGAATTTGAGACTCCGATTGATGCGAAAATTCAAGTTAAGAGTAATTTGTATCAAGCTTTGTTTCAGGCATACATTTTATTGTTATTAGGATGGCGTATTAAGGATAGAAAGTTAGCATAGCCTTCGTCTATAGACTAGGCCAGTCTGCAAGTTGGCTTAGCAGCTACTCTTAAGAAAGGAAAGACATCTATTAGGTACAGCACAACAAGCAATACTAACAAAAATAACGAAATCCGACTGTGAGAAATGAATGGTTTCAAAAACCAATACAAAAAAATAAAGATAAAAATTCGAAGCAGTTCAAGGTACGCCATAAACATTAATCATGAAGATGAAATATAATCCTGCCAAAAATGTACAAAAGTAATAATAACAAAAATAGAAATTAAAAAAACAATTGTCGAATTCGAATCAAAAAAAACATAAAGAGAACACAAAAACAAAATTGTCACCCTTAGGTTATAGTAGATTTATAGTAAGTAGACTTGTCAGTTGTCAATAGCATCCTTCCAAAAAAACCCTGATAGACTTTTTGATACTCTAGTTAGATCTATATAAAATGTAATTAGTATATCATTTACCATAAAAATAAGCCTCGCACAAAGTACATACTTAGAAACTAACCAATTCAAAACAGCATCCACATTCACAGATTCTTTTGCCGAGATAGAATAGCACGAAACTTCACGATCATCAACACTTTTCAAATTCATTACATCAATGATAGAATCAACGTCATAAGCATCAGGTAAATCATTCTTATTTCCAAGAACTAAGACAGGAATACCTTCTAGAGAAGGCTTTGATACAAGTGCTTCGAATTCCATTCGGGCGATTTGGAGGGTTGCTGGGTCTGCGGAATCGACGATAAATCTGGCAGAACGATGTTAGTCATACATGATAATTCCTCAAGTCTCTCTTGGTGATTGAAAACTTACAATATAGCATTCACACCCTTGCAGTATCTTTCCCACATAGATCTGAATCTTGGCTGTCCTCCCAAATCCCAGCTATATAGCATTGAATTAGCATTTGCCTTTTCCTCGTTTCTTTCGTTAAATAAATATTAGAGAATATAGCTAACCATTTTATTGTTACTCGTCCTTTGCGCACTCGCTTCATCGAAAATCCAATAGTTGGTATCGAACTATTTTGCGACTAATATTAACAAAAATTCAATCAGAACCTCACAACATCCGTTGCGATATACACTTACTCTGATGTAAAATCGCCTCCCTAAAATTTCAAAAGTCATTAGCTCTATAAATTCTAAAGAAGACCAATTGCAATATGCCAAACGCGCAAACTTACCCCAAGAACTCGTAATAATGAAGTTTTTCCAGCATTTTGTAATCCAAGCAGCGTAATATCCATCTATAATCAATCAGTACCACATCTTCTATTTTCGCCATCAATATAATTCAGAACTACTATATGTCCTACCTCGGATGACCTATATAATCCCAAGTTAGCTATACCACATCTCAATGACGTCGCCAGTGCTTGAATCTCCGGAATTCAAGTACATGCAGTCCACAGCAAAATAATGTGAATATCACAACATACCAAAACAGAGAAAGTATATACTCGTAAAACTGAGAAAACCAAGACGCCATTTTCTATTTAGACTTAAAGAGGTATAGAACCCGGCTGTAAGTGTGAAGAGTTGAATATAGATATAGATTGCACTTGCGCAGTCGAATGACCAGTAACTTGTTGATAAACGGTAGCTTAATAAACAAAGCAGAGCATGTCACAGCTGATACAGCGTAAAATGCAAGATGGAACAATAAGAGAACACTACTGTTACTGCAGAAAAAAGAATCGCGTATCAATCAAAAATTTCGTGTGCTTAATGATGCAACTGGGACTGTTTAACACGAGATGATGAGCTAAAAGCTGGGACAACTTTAGGCGCTCGGATAAAGTTAACGCTTATCTTCGCCTAGCGCTCACCCGCCCGCATCCGGATGCGTAGCTTGCGCTGATTTTTTTGCCGCTCGGAACTGGGAAATCGGCGAAGGGGGTTTTGCAGAGACAGCATTGAAATAAATTGATTTTTAGGTAGAATTCTATGAGAATGCTCTGTACAAGTTGAGCATTGTTGGGCCTGTAGCGCGAGCAGATTGGATATTAGATGTGCTATGTAGCCCCTACTACCTGCTGGCTTAAGTATAAGGAATTTCAAGAGTATAAGCAATTGCAACAGATAGAAAGCGCATATGAGCGATACAAATTACAAAATAAACCATATGAATTGACCATAACTAGTGTACAATAGTGCTATAAATACAGAAAGTGCAGCCCGCAGTCTTCCTCATCTCCATCCTGAGCTTCTGATACATTTTCAGTCTCCTCCCGAGACTTCCAAGTATCTAAAAAAAGCGGACTAACTGATGGCCAGTTGGCTATGACTAGTTGCTGCTTCAGCGGCATCTTCAATCTTCTCTTCATCAGCAGTAATTTCCTTCTCAGTTTCCGCATTCTGCTTCGCCATAGCTTCACGCATTTGCGTATACGCACGACTTTTTATTTCTTTAATCTCAACCATATTTCTAGTATAAAATTCATCTACCGTATTCAACTCTTCTTCCATTTTCGCAACTCTTTCTTTCATTTGCTCAACGCCTTCCCAGACATTCGAAATCGCATTTCCTCGAGCAGCAAATAATCCCGGCGCAACAATCTTATCACTTTGATAAGCTGATCCTAATATTTGCTCCATCCATTCATGATGTCTGGCGTATCGTAGCGTAGATATGTCTCGTGCGGAAATACTATCTAATTCATCAACCGCGCCAAACATATCTTCATCATCCAAAGATAGTAACAGATTATGCTGTGCAGCATACACCGAAGACGGCAAAGCACCAGGTTGTCCCGGCGCCGGTGGCTGACCCGACGCACCGGGAACAGACTGTGGAGGTGGTTGTTGAAGTTGTGGAGGAGGACCGGGTTGTGCTCCTGAAGGTAAGGTCATATGACCCACTGCCTGTGGTGGTGGCGCCGCATAAGGATTATGCCCGGGCATTTGCTGTTGAAGTCGAGGCGGTAGAGGACCGTCCATTCTGAGGCGTTTCGATGCAGGGGACATTGGCAGCGGCGGTGGAGGATGTTGATACATGATGATGTTGATGTAGATGATCGCAGAACTTTATTGTATTCGACACCTTACACAGTATAACCCAGCAGCTTCAATATATATAAGTCTTTATTTGAAAGCTGAATGCTCCGATTTGTAAAGCTCTGGTACTGCTTTCGTTGCGCTTGTAACGTGTGGATTTGTCGAGGAGTTTTTGTGACGCGGCTACGAAAGTGGTGAAGACGCGCCGTGGTTAGGGGTCTCCCCCTTTCGATATTGACTTGCGAGCAATTTGATGGCACTTCCAACTGATAATTAATTGATTGTAACCGTTAGCATAGTGATATTTACTCTGAGCGATGCAACGCAATCGGGATTTGGGATGTTTGGTAAATACTACAAGTGGCGCAAAATACAATATATAATTCAATATATCATCGAAAGACTTGCATAATGCGAAATAGTATGACATTGTAGTCTTAGCTGCCATACATGCCCAGATTCCAGCTACATCCTCCGCTATTTATTTCTTCTCGTCCTCTTCGTTCACGAGCAATCCAGTCCAATCCTTAATCGTCTTTCTCGTAGTCTTAACGGTGCTATCCAGAGCGGCCCGAGTATCATCCTTCGCCTTCAAGGCAGACGCATATGTATCAACAACCGCAGCCTTAGTCTTCAAATGAGCATCAGCTATGCTTGGAGCCATGACTTCAAATTTCCACACCAACTTTCCAAAGTTATCAAAAGTCTGCGGCAAGAAATAGGCAAACGCAGCAGTTCCGACGGCAGCGGGTCCAAGGATTCCTCTCAACAAAGCATTTCTCTTACGTAAAGCAATGTTAGTCGATAAAGTAGCAACAAGGATGTAAATCACACCAGGAAGTAATGGCTCAGCTTCGGATCGCAACTCAGAGACAGTGCGGGTGACGGTCGACTCGGCTTCGAGATATTTATTCATACCAACGTCAAGATGGACTTGAGCAAATGAGAGAACTGTTGCGAGATACTGTCGACCTGTACGGACAACGGACTCGAGCGTCGCCGGAGGCTCTTTGACGACTACAGTAGGAGGGACGTCCTCAACTGCAGGCTTGTCATCATAAATCGGTTTCTTCTCCTATATAAAAAGAAGATATTAATCGCCAGAGATTCGATGGAGTATTTGGAAACCTGAATCACTTACAGTTTCAGCACGAATAACTGGAATATTTGAAATTAAAAGAGAACTCCCAGCAAGACCGAGAACAAGACCACCGCGCATGCGATTCTGTGTGAATAACCGACTGGTCTGCATGAAGTTATCAATTTGATTCGTTAGCTCATAGTTCAACAAAAACAATCACCAGCACCCACGCCAACGACGCTAGCAATCAAACTTCAAAAAATCATTAAAATTAACGTACAAATGATCTAGCGTATGACATGATGCACAATTGGAACTGTATTTTGCCCTGTGGTTCAGGTCAATGATGGCTTGACTGCAGACGAGAACGATGCTCGCTGAGTGTCCCGGGATTGGCTCGCGTAAAACCTAATTAGCAACATATTAGTAACAAATAAAAATTACGTGAAATATTATTCAGCATATGCCGGTAGCCTGGTCACGGCACGGCTCGGCTCTTGAATGAGAAAATTAAGCTTATTTTGGCTAGGTCAGCAGCGTGCAGAAGGGCACAAGCTGCGACTGTTTGTCGCGCATTTGTACCATTGACTGTGCTTTTGTTGCTATTGTTATAGAGGCTACAGTTGAATAGCCATATGCATGGAATTATGATGCTATATCATTTTTAATCTAATATCATAGGTGTTTCGAGGGAATGAGAGTAGGAGGGACCTTGAGAGTTTTCAGAATCGCAATGGCGCAGAGCGGGATATCGGTCGCAGCCCGATAAGCAACACAATGCTGAAATATAGCATCACAGCACCAATAAGACTCTTTACTCTCAATCTGACCGAGTTGTAGAAAATGCAGGATTCGACCACGGTTTTACTGGTTCACTTCGACTCTGGTCCGAAGCCAGTCTTTGTCTTTGGCCGCGGAACATCCGAAAATATAAGGTTGCGGATAATGCCACTTCAGGCAACTTCCCCTGAGCGCGGCCGAGACAAGACGGGGACAACGCTCAAAATCCCGAACCCCCGAACAAAAAGCCTCTGACTGCGATGCTGGCCATTATTGTGCCAAACATAACTGCTGCTGACCGCGGGGAGCGAGTGCGATATTGTCTCGACCACGCTGCTGCTTTATCTCTTCCTGCTCCTCCTCCAACTCATACTCCATTCACGCCAGAACCAAAATGCAGGACTCGGACAATGACGAGCCCTTGTCGCTGCAGACTCCGCTGTCTGGGCCACATGAGAAAGACCTAAAATCCTTGTCTGACAACAACTCCGACAAAAAGCCCTCCGTCAACGACGAGGAGAAAGTAGTCGACCCTGATATCGTGACATGGGACGGCCCAGACGACCCCGCCAATCCTATGAACTTTTCCCACCTGCGAAAAATCAGCATCATAATGACCGTCTCTGGCCTGACATTCGTCGTGCCACTCGCGTCCTCCATGTTCGCGCCCGGCGTGCCTGACCTCATGGTCGAGTTCCAGTTCTCGTCTTCCATACTCGCGTCCTTCGTCGTCTCAATTTATGTCCTTGGGTTCGCCGTCGGTCCGCTCGTCATTGCTCCTCTCTCGGAAATGTACGGCCGTTCCATCATCTACAAAATTTCCACCGTTATCTTCACCGGCCTAACCATCGGATGCGGAGAATGCAATTCCTTAGCTGCTATGTTCATTTTGCGATTTTTATGTGGAACTATTGGCAGTGCTTCGTTGGCTCTTGGATCAGGTTCGGTCGCGGACGTTATTGAAGTCGAGAGACGTGGAAAATACATGTCTTTCTACATTGTCGGCCCCGTTCTTGGGCCCGCTGTTGGTCCTGTCATTGGTGGCTTCCTTGCTGCAGTTTCCTGGAGATGGGTATTCAGACTCATCGCTATACTCTCGGGCATCATGAGTGTTCTTTGCTTTACGACTCTCCCTGAAACCTATGGCCCGTTCTTGCTAAACCGGAGAGCTAAGCGTCTACGGAAAGAAACTGGAAACGAAAATCTTCATACTATTTACGAAGATAGAATGGCTTCACCTCGAACTATGTTTATGCGAAACATCATCCGACCTATTAAGTTACTCGCTCTAAGTCCCATTGTTCTCGTCTTGTCTCTCTTTGTTGCAGTCACCTACGGCGAGCTATATCTACTTTTTACCACCTTCACCAACGTATTCGAGACCGAATACCACTTTTCCACAGAAATCGTCGGACTCTCATATCTTGGACTGGGACTTGGCAGTCTAACTTCTATCTTTATTATGATTCTCTATTCCGACAAAATCCTAATCATGCTCGCAGAACGTTCTCCCTCTAAAGAACGAAAACCTGAACATCGCTTACCACTCATGATTCTAATCTCTCCTTTTCTCGTGATTGGCCTAATTATTTATGGATGGTCAGCCAAATATCAAGTTCACTGGATCGTCCCTATAATCGGCACATATTTCATCGGATTAGGTCTCCTAGCAACTTTATCGCCATCCATGAATTACCTAGTCGATGCTTATGGTATCTACGCTGCTTCTGCCTCTTCTGCTTCTACAATGGTTCGAAGTCTTGGTGGTGCATTTTTACCACTTGCTGGTACTAGTATGTATGATGCTCTTGGATTAGGTTGGGGTAATACCTTACTAGCCTTCATTGTATTGATAATGCTACCTGTTCCGGTGATTTTGTATTATCGAGGAGAAGCAATCAGAAAGCGGTTTAATCCTAAGCTGGACTAGGATTTGCTTTTTTGAGTTTTTATTGACCACATAGTGGTTCAAGGATGTTTTTTTTGGTCTTATAAATATTTTATAAAATCTTGTTTTGACGATGATGACCTCTTGCTCATTTTGATTATTTAGATTTGAAACATTATCTATGTATACAAATAAATGCTTATTGACCCATACATTTGAAACATTATCTATATATACAAATAAATGCTTATTAGACCCACTATGTATGTACATATATGTAGAAAGTCACATTCATTAAATATCAAATATATCAATACAAAAGTGCCCCTGACTACCCGCTTCTTCATAATTTTAATCATTCACCTGAAATAAGATTTGTTAGAATAATTATAGACATAATCAAGTAAGAAGTAAGCGATACGCACCTTTTCCAAACTCATTCAATATCTCCATAATTTGAGCTGCAGCATCAACAAGCTCACCAGTATCTTTCTGACTAGTCCATTCCGAACAACTTCTCAACATCGCGGCAGCATTGTCATTATTTGCTTTCTGAACAATAGTTCTGAACAAAAGTAAAGCCATTTCTCTACATTCCGTAGATTCATCATTAACAAGTGTCATAGTTAACGGTACGAAAAATGTTTCAATAATATTTTGCACAAAATCTTCTTTCGATTTTGATAACAAAACGTAGAGAACTTCCATGACTGACTCGCGACCTGAAGGATGCTCATAATTGAGATTATGAACAAGGAATCTTAATTGTTTATTAAGACGACCACGACCTTGAGGATAATCCATTATAAATTGACAATATAACGATTTGCAAACTTCACGAGTATTTTTGGAAGGACTATTCACCATAATTTCACGAATTTTATCAAGCGCATCATATACTTCGGGGATCATAATCTTCTGAAGTAAGGCTGATTTAATAAATGAAAATGAATGAGTTTGCTTGTCAGGCTCGACTAAATCGATATAGATTTTCTGAATAATATATGCAATAGATTTCTGATCGCCGTCTGTGTACTTCTTCTTTTGCATAAGTGTCGAAAGAAGTTTAAGTCCAGTCTGGCACGCTTCCATTTGTGTTGAAGATGAATTCTGAATAATCCCAACAACATATTGAAATAAAAACCTGGTATCAAGTTGCTGCAATAAGGACGAATATTTAGCAGCCGTAGTCAGTAACTTCAGAGACGATAATTGAATATCCTCATGATCAGATGTAAGATAAGGAGTCAACGACTTAACAAATTCTTGAAGTTCAAAAGCTTCAATAAGGTCACGATTTTTTCGTAGACAATTCTTAATAATATCCAAAGCAAATCTTTGTAAATAATGTAAATTATGAGCCGTATTTTGTTGTATCCTTCCTTTTCGAGTAAATAAGAACCTTTTTTCCTTCTCTGAAATCTCAGTCGTTGAAGTTTGTTTAAATTCTTCAGAGCAAATCTTAAGACAGAATGCGATAACCTCATGTGTACATCCTTCTTCATTCATAGAAATTCCAATACTCATTCGTCTCAAAACTTCAGTGATCTTTCTTTCCATTTTCAAATTAATAAATTCAGAGCCCAAAATTCGTCGTACTGGCATAACAAGATCATTAAATTTCTCAACAGAGATATTTGTTGCTAAAATTTCAATTGAATCAAAACTTTTGTTTTCTCGAACTTCGCGAACTTTGCTGATATATCCTTCTGCATCTTTTTCTGAGCCACTAACGCCAAACACATCATCCATGCAAATATCCATTAGGATATTGATACTGTCATTAAGTGCACCATGTTTCGACATTGGCGTAGCCATCAGCGCGACAAGAAAACTATGAACTGAGTATGAGAGAATATGTTTCTGAGATCCACGAGTCAACACAGATTTAATATTCTTCAAAATAAGATTCAAATGAGTTAGTCCGACAAGAAGACAAACTCTCGATAAAACTTTTCTAACAGAATCTCTAATTTCCTGAAATCGATGTTTTAAATGCATTGAAAGCTCCAAAACAACATTAGCTAGATTGCTAGTAAGAGTTTCTTCTGAAGTTCCACATAAAAATTTTACTAGTGGAGCTGTAATTCCCACACGATCCGCAAGACTACTTTCATCTGTAAGTCTTAAAAGTGCTCGAAGTTTGGGAATAATCTCACTGGTCAAAAACGTGTCCAATTTCTTTGAGCTAAATTTCTTTAACTGAACTTCTGACTCACTTAACTGAGATCGTAAATATGTTGCTTCAGCTACTGAATCAAGCAATCTCGAATGAAACTTAATCTTCTCTTGATTCTTCTCAAGATTCAAAATACATCGTCGAACAACTGCTTGATATTGACTTAACGAAAGTCCCATACATAATTTTCCAATGGTTCCAATTGCTTCCTCTGCCATTCCAGATGTAGCTTCAGTTACATCTCTTAAAAAATGCTCCATTACTGGAAGCAAAAAATGAGCAATATTAAACTCTCCTAAGTCATGAGACATTGCAATTTGGCCCAGTCGATAGATCGCTCTCTGGCGTCTATGAGATTGAATATGAACGATATTGTTAAAAAAATCTGCTTCTTCATCACCATCAAACAGAAGAACTTGAAGATCTTTAACTTTTGGAAAAGCAAGCGGGTGCTGAATTAATAATTTCAGAATGAGAAGATACTCATGCCGAGAAAATTCATTTTCCGTACGTAAACCTGAACGTAAACCTGGGATTAAAATAGTTTCCATAAGTGAATAAAACTCAACTCGATCAATGTCTTCAGATACAGCTTTCTTTTCAGTCATTTCAACAAACTGCTTTAAAGTAGATGAAGCTCCTTTTTTGACAGCCATATCTTCACAATTCGCTAAACAGAAGACAGACTCATATAAAATTGGCCGCCATTGACTAATTGTTAATTCTTTCCAAAGATCAACATTCAATTTCGCATAGGCAGAAAATCGACGCTCATAATCTAATTCATCTAATCGTACTTTTGCGAATGAATTCAATTCGACTAAAAGTTCTGCGACAAGTTTGACCTCATCATTCTTTTCTCCTAAAGCTGAGAAGATTCTAATAAGTGAGGCTCTTGTATGCCGCTCTTTCAAAGTTTGAAGAAGTGGACTTAATTCATAATAACTCTTGAGCAATAAAATTTCATTGGACATGGCTGACACTAATGTTGCAAGGACATCAAAAACGTCGCTAACGTGATGAGACTGATGACCCCAGGCCGTTACTCCAGTAAGACAAACGTCAGCTAATTGCTCCAATAAAATCTCATTTTGAAGAATATATTCTCCAAAAAGAGTTAATATTTTGCGTAAAACGTGAACACTTAGTTGAACTAATTCAGGAGATTTTGAAGCTGAAAGAACTTTGACGAAGCGAGGAAGGAATAATGATAATGTGTTCCGATTAACCTCGTTTAGAGAACTCTTAAGAGTCTTGTTGCCAGTCTCGTCTTGTAAATCAATCATGTTTGACGTAAATTGAATACTAGCTTGATAAACTGATTCTTTAGCTGTAGTCGAATCCATCAATTTGATGATTTCTGGAATAAATGATTCTTCGTTTAACAAAAACGAAACAAGTTTCTCTGAAGAGCTCCAAATGAGAAACAGCTTGAAAATAGGGGATACTTCTCCAGTATTTTCGTCCTTGAAAAATTCCATTCGAGGCAAGATAATATCTCTGAAGATGGCGCGTTGATAATTCGACCAATCAAGAGATTTAACATCCGTAAATAAAATCTCCAAACATTTAAATCCAGAGCTTCTAATAGATCGGATAATCGCCGCATTTTCAGATGGAACATTACTGGTTTTCAAAGCAACACGAGAATATACAATACAAGACATAACAGATTGTAAAAGTACATCCCCAGCTCTTCCCACCCTATCCTTTAGAATTCGCAAAATATCTTCAGCCATAGTCATAAATCCTGAAATACGACGAAGATGCCCATGACCAATTTCCATCTGCGTATAATCAGGAATCTCAGTCGCAGCTTTTGTAAAATCAATCATGAATTGTTGAGGAATACCATCTGATGCAAGACCGACAAACATTAATAAATACTCATCAGATAATCCACCAATTGTGGCAATGATTGTCGTTCGATTTGCGCTTTTGGCTTTACTGTTATTGCCGGAATGACCAACTGCTGAACCATAAAGAATATGAACGATTAGTGGGATAACTGACGGTGCATGTTCCGCAGTGATAATAGCTCCATCTTCATTCGTCATAAGCAATCGATTAATTTCATCTCTGAAAACTTGACCTCCAAGGAGATTTTCAAGATTATCTTTATAAAGATTAACAGCCGGATTTCCATATGCGAAAATGCAATCAAGAGCATTTTTCTGTACATCAGAATCTGGATTCGAAAGAAGCCCAACAACATGATCGTAAACATGATCTGAATTAAGTGATTTTGCAGGATTATTGAATTTTGAAAAAAGCTTTAGCAAATCCAACAGGACTGATTTATGTCGTCCCATTGCATCAACGCATGACAAAAAGATAGGAATCAAATCTGAGCTCCGTTTCTCCGCAATTTTGCTGATACTGGTGAGTACTTCGAAACATCGATGTCTAGTAATATCTTGAACGACTTTAGAGATATAAACATCCTATAATTTAAAAATGTTAGGCAATTTGAAAATCTACAATAATTAAGATTGAATTGAAATCGCTACCTTTCGGTCATAGTCCCATAAAAATGCTGTTTGATTCTTCTTCTTTGAAAGATTATCATTCGCTTTCGCATTCAAGAACTGTACGTGCGAACATTTAAATTCATAAAGTGAATCATGATCATGATCTTCCATACGACCAAAATCAATCTCCATACTAGTAGCTGTAGGTGAAGTTAAAGTACTGTTGATGCCTTCGAACAATAATTCCCAGACTTTATCTTTGCTGACTTGTGAGAGCTTTGAAAGAGTTTCGGATGCTCCTTGCCATACTGGCTGAAACTGTGATTTTAATAAACCTATTGTGATCATGTTAATATCACCGTCGCAAAATAGATTCGAAGAATTAAGGAAATCTTGCCAAAGGTATATGAGATAATATCGATCTTCAATCGATCATCTTTCAGCGACGGAAAATCAAGAGCGATTCTTCGAATATTCATCGAGAAATTACGCGCTGTCGCTAGCTCAAATGGTGTTTGCTCGATAGACAAACATAGCTTTAGAATCTCAACAGAAGATTCGTCTGATGAGTGGGTTAAAGCCAAGATTAGTCTTAACGCCTCTAATCTCACACTTGGGTCTGTATCACGGAGTGAAACTTCCATCTCGATGGTGATATTGCTGTAAATGTCCTTTACTTTAGAAATCTTAGAAATATTTGAAGACCTAACACAAAATTAGTTAGCAACGGAAGAAAGTTGGGGAAAAATGACAGACTTACTGCTTGCATAAATCAACAAGATCAACCATTCCCCGAATATAGTGCTTACTCAACTTCATAACCGGCATTCTAGAATAAGCTTCAACTAGAATTTCTTCAAGAAGAAAATCATTACTATCCTTTCGTAAGCACTTCGTCAGAATCGAGAGCGCATCTCCATAGATAACCATCAACGTATTCGAAACGTTATTATCTGTCTCTCCGATAAATTTTAAAAGACTAATCATGCTGTCTTTAGTCTCAGAGACGACTTCAAAAATTCTATGCAGAAGCTCCAATTTGGGTCGCAAAGAGAGTAAATTCGAATCAGTACTTCCATCACGTATCAATTGCGCACTTTGATCAATCGATATTAAAATCGAATTTCGAAGCTGCTTGTTTCCCTTAACAGGGGTTTCAAAATCACCCGCACCAGTCGTTGGATTCCACTTCCTGAGTACTTGAAGTACAGCCAGAATGCTATAATCATCCAAAGTTTTGACGCCATCCAAATATCTTTGCAGATATAGCCAAACAATTCTAGACATGTCGTTTTTGGTTCTCAAATCAATGAAATAATCACAGAATGGAACGAAGTATTCGCCACCGTCTAATGAATACACTGTTTCGATTATCTGATTTGCTAAGGATTCTTCAATATTCTCGTTATACTGAATAAGACATTGAGATAGCTTGCATGATTCCCAGCACGCTCTGCTACGCGCTTCAGATGGAGCAAGGCGTGAGAGAGTATTAACTAATTCCTGATAAACAGCAATAGTCTCTTTCCAATCAGAAACACGACTTCCTCGTCTTAGTCCTACTAACAGAAACATTTCTCTAGAAATCATCCAAACTTTCTCCGCCTCAATATCATCTTTCTCCAGCTGCTTTTTCATCCATTTATACAGCGACTCATAAAGTTGATGTGACGTAGCGCTATTCACATGATGCAAAACGTCCGTTATAATATCAAGAAAAACATAATAATCCTTTTCATGCTGCGCGACAGTGCAATAATCCTGTAACTTTCGGCCAAGTTTACCAGCTTTTGAATGTAACGTATTTTCAGGTCCCTTTAAAGCTTCAGCAAACATTATATATAATGCTGTTTCGAAATTCTTCGATTTGCATTCTGCTAACTTTTCAAACGCGTGATCGACAAATAAATCCACAGATTTGGCATTTCGTAAAAAAAATGAGAAGGACTCAGCGGCGAAACGGGACAGGTAGGGACGACGTTCTTGTTGAGAGAAAAGGGGGGATATAAGACTGTCTAGACGTTAGAATATACCTACTAAAAATATTTCAAAAAAGGACGACATACTCAAATGTATCGGATAGCTTGTTAATAAGAAATCGGTAGAGATGCTTAAAAAGATATGCCAGACAATTAAAGGTCCACTAGAGAATCAGATCAGCCTTGAATGCTCTAATTGAAAATTTGCAAGCGCATTCTTACCTCAACGACTTCTAGTTCCTCATGAGTAGCAACGGCAATAAGGATCGCAATCGTTCTCGACAAATATTGTTCAAACGCAGGGCCAATATCATGAGCGAACTGCGCAAGCAAACTGCGTATTGAAATACAATTAGCACTAATCACAGAAACCACACGCAAAATATAACTCAACATACTCTAGCAAAGGCTGTAAAGCAAATCTCTCTTTAACAGCAATAGCAGTAATAAGTAAATCAAAAATTTCAGATTTATGATACATCACTTGTGGAAGTGACTGAGATATTGGAGTTACTTCTCGTACAAAATCTGTGAAGCATTTTGTACTGTTCAAATCTCTCCATGTTCGTAACGCGACATGGAAAAATGACTCGGTGTCCTACCATAATTAATTAAATAAAACTTAAGTATAGAATACTTGTATAAATATGAGCTTACTTTATCCCCAATATCATCGTGTCTCTTTGTACGTCTCAATGGATCGATCTTGATATTATCAACGCGCTCGCGGAAAGATACAAACTAACAAATTAGTCTGCAGTCTCTTAAAACCATAATCAACATAATTAGCAAACCTTATGCTTCCTTCGAGGATCCGAAGTAGCCTTCTTCTTTATCGCCATGATCAAAAATGACTTCCCGAAGCTGATCACTTAAAGTCAGCGAGAAATTGCTATGAATTAAGGACTTGGAAAAAATTTGAGGGTGACATCGCGCGGCGGACTGGCAGAGTTGGGAGTTTCAGGGGACCAAACTTTAAACTAAAGACCTAACCCGAAGCCTCCTCTCTACTACGGCTCTTACGCTTTCCTAGCCATCACCAGCACTTTCCAATGATAATAGCTCTTTATTTACTAGCTGCAACTATTTACCATATATTCTTCAGGTAGACAGTCTCAAAGTCCTATAATTGCAAGTTAGTAAAAAGTGCGTTCAACATGTATCAGAAAACTTACGATATCCTTCTCCTTGTCTTTAGCAGAAGACCATGGTCTCTTCTTCATACTAGGATGATTAACTCCAATCGGCTCAACCACTTTATCAATCAATTCCAAATCCTCAGCATTAACTTGATAATACACCCAATAATCCTTAGTATGAGTTAAAGTCGACACCATTTTTCTCATATGTTCTAGAACTTCCTCCCTAGGTTTCATCGCTTGGAGAAATAGCCTGCGCTCTCGTTCGGGAATTCCAGTCAAGGTCATCGTAATTGGAGTGTAGTACTTTGGTTCAACATTCTCAGCTGCCTTTGCTTCGGCTTCGCGCTTCTTCGCAGCCTTCTTTTCAGCAGCAGTCGGCTTTGGCGTTAACTCATTTGTTTTGGCAGCTGCAGCTGCTTCTTTCTTCCTTTTAGCAGGCACTTTCTCCGCTTTTCCATTCGCATCAGGTGTTCCTGAATTCCCAGAATTATCAATACTAGGATCAGCAGACAACGAAAAGAAAGTAACTACTATAGATTCATCAGTCTGTTCATCAATCAACGAGTACTTCGGAAAAATATATCGCACACTAGGTACCTCTCTAAACTCAAACACCAAGTTCATAGGTTTCAAAGGTTCCAATGGCTTGAAAACCTTTTTCGGCTCCGCTTTCACTCTGACAGGTGTACGTGTGATAGATGTGATCGGAGTCGTATTGTACGGTCTGTAAGATGAACCGGTTGGATGAGCAGGAGGTTGAATTATTTGTCTCGTTGGTAATTGAACGTCGCGATTTTCATTGATATAAATCTGAAAGCGGCGAATATCATCCGGACTAGACTTCCCTGAAGCAACCAATCTCATTAATTCGCCAAACTGAGGATCCGCGCGCGCAAGAGCATGTAATCGTTCAATCAAGCTCTCATTAGGTTGACGAGGTGGAGGAGGGAGGGGAGGTGATGCATAATTAGTGGAAGCTTGGGGAAGACTAGGGGCTGGCATTGTAGTCTGAACTGGTGGACCTGGAGCTATGGGAGTAGTAGGCGGAGGTATTTGTGCTTGATGTGCTGGCATAGTAGATGAAGGCGGTGGCGCAGTCGTCGATTCACGGGTCACTTCAGTAGACAGTGGGGCAGTGGCTGATTTTGCTGGCGTCGCTTCTTCTTCTTCTTTCGAGGATGTCAAAATCTCATTTTTGACAGGAGAAGACTCTGATACAGGTGGAACAGCGGTCTCAGTTAGCTCAAGTTCTGGAGACTGCGCAGGTAAATCGGACTCAGCAGGCTGCTGAGGCCGGGTATTCTCTGAGTTGGCTGTATCTTCCATATCAGCCTCCATAGGCCCATTTTCAGAAGCATTTACATCCGGCTGCGAAGGTTCCAAAGATTGAATCTGGTTCTCCGCATTGGTTTGAGATGACCCTTCCGGATCTGAAATTGTAGATTGAGATGTTGCAACCGGAGCGGATGGTTCTGGTGCTGTGGATTGTGGTATCGTTTGCGCTGCCGTTGCTGGGGTAGTCAACTCCGGTACGGTCGCAGTTGTAGTCTCTGGGGCGGGCATGGCTGCCGTGCCTGGAACAGTTTCTGGTACAGGTTCCGATACAATTTCCGGTTCAGTTTCCGGCATAGACTCCGGCGCAATAGCCGGTGCTATCACTGGCACCGTTTCAGCGCCCTGGGCAGCAGCAGGCTGAGCTGGCGATTGAATCGGTGTAAGAGCCGGTGACGATTGCGGTAGCGGAGAAGCCATCGACGTCTGATTAACCTGCGGAGACGGACTAGGCGTCATCACAGATCCAGCAGCTGGAGTCCCATATGGTTGCATGCCCTCCACAGAACTCATCAAAATCTTTTTCGATTTCGGAGTTTTCCCTTCATTTTCATCTCTTACTGAATACAACCGAAGAACAAATTGGTGAGGTCCTATAATAGCTGTGCAGTCGTGAAATTTGGACATTAGGTCGCGTGAATTTGTGCCGTCGGCATGTTTCCGTCCGCGTTGTGGTCTACTCCAGAATTTTTCAAAGGGAGCACCCAAAAGCCAGCTTCGTCGTGATCGTTCAAGTGAAACCGATAGACCGTCTCTGACAGAGTTTGTTAGCTTTCATCCAACCAAGCGGCAAATCCAAATCCACCGAATAAAAACAAATGGTAACGTACGTATCTTTAAACGACAGAGGTTCCACAATTGAATCATAATCCGGACGCGTCTCTGAAAGCAAGAGCCCGCTTAATCGAATGGGATGCGGATGCGCGTCGTCCACTGCTTCAGATTTGACCTCCTCTTCTGCAGACGGCGGAGGTGTACTGGATCGAGCAGCAACATTTGACGCCCTACGTCGGTCAGTTGCTGCACTGTCTCTTGATATTTTGCGACTCTTTGAAGACATTTGTCTCAGTAGTTGGAAATTTGCACAGAACACTGGATCAACTCGAGTCGTCGATAACCTTCACCCATGCGCGAAGCGGACTTTAGGTTCAGGCGTTGTATTATGTAATATAGTGCTATGCGATAACGTCATAGTGCTGAACCCCGGGTTTGTCCAAGTTCATGCACTCCGCAAGCAGAAGCAAGAATCCTGGTCTTCCGGTAGCTACTCCATTTTGGCCCTCGATTTATATTGAATACACTTACCTGCCTTTGACAGATACTATTTTTCAATTTTTTATTTTAAAATGACATTCAGATCAGCTCAGTCAGCAGCAATAAGCCTCTCTCATTCAGCTCTCATTGTGATTGACATGCAACAGCAATTCCGCGAGATCGCCGCCGATCTTTGCCCAGTTCTAATTCCTCTGTACTCTGTCCTTTTCCTTTTGTGCATTTTATTGTCTACGTGTACTGCTAACTCTTATGTTCAAAGAATTGAGGACTTTATAAGTCGCAGCAAACCCGTCATTTTTACGCAACACGGTCACGATATATCTACCGATACTTCAGAGCTCGTTAAATGGTGGGGAAAAGACGGTTCAATAGAACGATATTCTTCTGCATGGCAATTAATGCCAGAACTTGAACCATTGGCTTCAATTAGTTCTCCAAATATTCACAAATTAATCAACAAGGATCGATATGACGCCTTCATACATACCGATCTTGAGCAGATCTTACGCGATGCAAAAATCTCATCTGTAGTAATTACAGGTGCTATGACGAACCTATGTTGCGAAACCACAGCAAGATCTGCGTTTTGTAAAGACTTTTATGTATACTTCCCCACCGATGGAAACGCGACTCTTACTACAGAAATGCATGAGGCTAGTGTTACAAATTTACAATATGGTTTCGCACAGATTACCACAATGAGCAAGATCCGTATGGCTCTCAAATAAATTCATTATGAAACAGATTTCCCTTTCCTTATTTACTTTCTCTCCTCATATCTTCATCAATCGTAGGACTATAAAACAAATGTACAGTAATACAACTAGTAATAAAAATCTTAATTATAGATATCTGATCCTCCAGCGTCTCCACCTAAAATCCTCCCGGTCCCCTATTTTCATTCTCAATACTGGTTCCCGCAGGACTCAGATCTTCCAAAGGAATATCATCCTTTAAACTTCCAGGCTCTGCCGCAAGAGTTCGATTGCCATTAGATGCGCTAGGAACAGCTTGCATCATTCGCGGCTGCTCATCACTCAGTAAGACATCTCTCAACTTCTCCTTACTCATCGCAATAGCCTGATCTAATGCTGCGCTACCCATAGTAGTCATCGGACCCAGTAATCCGAGACTCCAAGACACATACGCAGCTCCGGCCAGGATAGCCAATAAAGCGAAATAGATTGGGTTCCGCAAAACCGCCACGATCTCGTTCCATCCAAGGACGAGTAAGAGAATATAAAAGTACAAGGGAATTTGCCGTATGCTTTGAATCGTGCTGCGCTTAGCATCCACATACATCGAATCAGCCATTCTCTTAAAGCTTTGACGCACATCATCAGTCTGAAATTGGTTCATAAAAACGGCAAACTTCTCAACGTCGATTTCCTCATCGTTTTCAAGAGCAGGTACGATTGCAGAGTCGGGTGTGACACGTTCTCCATTAGCCAATCGGGCGCTAGTCATGATTGGAATCAAGTCCATAGTATCTTTCAATGCCGCGGTGTATACATCGTCGATGTTATCAGATGGCTTCCAGACGCGAGGAACACCTTTATCATCGTACTTGAACTTGTTTTCGAATATCTCACGCAGGCGACCAAGCACCGCTTCCTGCTTTCCAAATTCACGGATCTTGCGATAGAGTACTTTCCACGCGTCCATGAGCACATGCTCAATTTCAGATTCGACTTCATCAGGAAGACCACCAAGTCCAAAATCATACTTCATAATACCTTCCTCTGTCACCTCGTACTTTGCAAGCGCGGTTGCAACAGTATCACGGAATAAAAGCATAACTCTATCCCACATATCTTCTCCGGGATCCTTGAAAATAGACGGAAGAGAGTCGTCAAGCTCAGATGATACAGCCCGAGTTATCCGGGTTGCAAGCCTCTTAGCCTCATTCTCTCTAAGTCGGGCTACATTATCTTCAATATCGTGGCCTAGCGCAATCATATCCTTATCATACGAAAGTGAAGTGCCTTCAACCAAAGCTTCAACAGCTGCAGTTTCAAAGACCTTCATAGTGGTGCTCTTGGCAGTACTGACAGCATCCAAAAACCTGTATTTAGGCTTTGCGAGCTCAGCAGACACGTCTTCATTGAATTTTTGTAGCGCTACCTTTTTCAGCATGACAATTTGTCCACCATAAATCTGAGATAAACGCAGATATATCTTATCCAGTAGTTCTGTCTTCTTACCTTCATACACGCTCGTCGTGTATCTTGACGCTTGAGATTCATAAATTTCCAAGGCATTCGCCCGAGCTGGACGCAAAATAGCTCCAAGTCCAATAACAACACCAGACATATCTTCGACAGACTTGATCATATTTTCGAACAAATCCCACGCCTGTCCCGCGATCTCCTCGCAGCGGAACCGCGCGACAAGAATTTGCTGAGTAGGAAGATCGAGATCCTTGTTAAGCTCAATTTGTTCCCAGATGCTCTTTGCATAAATACTCCATCCATCAGCAGGAACATTTCGATGAAACTTCGGATCAAAAACGTAATTTTCATCCTTTGAATTGGAAATAAACCGATTTTCAAGTTCATCAACCGCTGAAATGAACTTCTCAGGCTGCAAGATTTTATGTGGCAATGCTGTAAACTGAAGAGTAAAAAAATCGGTGATTGAGGAATCTACTAACTCTGGTGGTTTGATTAGCGATTCCCAGATGCGCTTCAGATCGGCAGTCAAGGTTGCTGCGAGGTTTTCCAGCGGAGTAACGCCGATATGATCTCTAATGACGAAAAGCAAGAGTGATTTATTGGGTGAGCTAAAAAGGCTGAGATTGACTTCGAAAACGGTCTTCAGTAAGCCCATGTTCGCGCCTTGATAGAGACCGACCTGATGCTCCCAGATATTCACAATCAAAACCTCGGAAGTTGACAGAGCAAACAAAGCGGCCTTACGCTCAAAATCCTGATCTTCTCCGCGCTCTCGACCGTCTGTACCTTCAACATCCATAATCAAAATGCTATCTTGCTTTGCCCGAGACATCCAGATTCCTAATATTTATACGTCAGCCATGCGACTACTGTACTAGTCCGCGTCCAAACGCCAGATCGTTACCTTTGGTTGTCTGCTTTCGAGCAGTCTCATCCATAACATCAAATCTTGTTCCAAAGAGTGCATTGAGCAAAGTACTCTTTCCGGTAGACTGACTTCCAAAGACAGAGATCAGATGGTAGTTTAATCCGCTGTCAAGAAGACCCACGGTTTTCAGGTAAGAATTAACATCCAGACTGTAGATATCCCCCCAATCAGCACTTACAGCAATTAAGAACAATCAACAAAAATTGTTTTAACATACGAAAACTGCTTGTCTTCATCTATGACCTGGAGACGTGCGAAGCTCAGGGCTGGAGCAGTAGCTGGCGCGTCGAGGACTGCATCAACAACAGATTCAAACGTCATTATGCTCGTTGTTAATTCGCGATTCACTATTGCCACGGGATCCGAGTCAGCAAGATTCAAACATAGTAGTAGCACAAACCCATTCCATATAGGATCGCATACCTTTTCACAACGCTCCAAGTAAGTGTAGAAGCAGCAAAATGTGGATCGCGGCCCGTTCGTACGAACATCACAGGAGCGCCGAGGGAGCTGTTTACACTACAAACTCTATTTATGTGCACTTGCATATATGCTGTATATGCAACAGCAGCAGTGCTTTAAAAAATCACGTGATAATTTGACGATTAGAGTTTACATCTGATCCGCACATCCACAATCGAGAAGCTAGACTTCATATCGATATTCAATATAGAACGTACTCCGAAATGGCAAGCACTGCATTTTCAACACCCGATGAGGTATGTGTTGTGAGAACCGATGTTAGGTATGTTTTGGACTAACGCGCCGTGATCTAGGCTCTCGTCAACGACACTGAAGACCAGAGTCTGAAGAGAGCAGAGGACTTCATTCTCACCGACAACACTGAAATCATTGATATCAGGTACGATATCGCTTTCTTTGTTTTGATTGCTGAATGATTGCTTAACTGATATTACAGAGGTACGAATTTATTAGGCCGATACGCTAAAGTTAGACCAAAGTAATGACAGAATAATATGCGCAGCGTTCCAGCGGACCTATGAGGGAGCTTACCTACGAACAGCAATGTTGGAGCTGACTATGGGTATGTGTTATAACTTGAAACAACCGCATCTGATAGAGCTAACTTTGTCTAGGTTTGTCTGTCCTTCGCTTTTTTGATATTGAATGGTATCCCATTGGTGCCTGGTTCGCCGCAATCGGTATGCGATTCCGCCAATTTCCTATATGCCATGCGAGTCACATTGTTTTCTAACTCTGTATAACTTCAGGATTCGCCTTTATGGCTATTGGCCTCGGTCGTCGTATCATGTCCAACAAATTCCTCATCCGTTCAAAACCTGCAAGATACTTCCTTACCAGCGGCACTCCAGTTCTACTAACTTCAATCGTTTGTATTGCTGGTTACGCTGCCATGCTTCCTGAGGTCTTTCGCTTCCAGTAAATTTTGAACTTTTCTTCTGCTTCTTGTTTGTTTATTATTATTATTATTTGATTCAGATTACCTGCATTTCGTTAGTGTGCAGTTAAGTCATAGATTATTTTCTGCGGTTTAAAATTGGCATGAAAGAATTCTTATTTTGTGGCAGATATGAATATAGGATGTACAGATGTGCTTTTTTTTGGTTTGGATAATGGTGTTCTTAACGGTTCCTTTTCCTGGATAAATTTTGGGGTTCTAATGATTATAGTGGTCGGATAGTCGTCGTCTTGAAGATGAGATAATAATAAGCAAATAATATTTCCACTAGTATTACAGGTCCAAAAGAGACAAACGCCGTAGCAAGCACTAGACAGATTTCTCACAATACGCGAGAATCCTAAAAAAAAAGAGAGACGAAACAAAAGAGTAATATCTAACAAGGAAATTATTTTACAATAGAGGCTAATATGATGATCATATGGGTCTCGAAAAAGCGCTAGCAAACATTTCCCTCATTCGGAAAAAGTGATGCTTTATCCTAACCGGCATCACAACCTTTCTTTCGAGTGGAACGGGGAACGACCGATGGACACCGTCCATAACCGACTCAACTTCCTCATCAGAATCCACGGGGCCATTGGCAAGCTCCATATCCTCAGCAAGCTGCGCGGAAGACGTTAATGCGGCTTGCTTCATCTGGTTCTTCTTCTGATATGCAGCCAGCAAGACATCATATGGCTGAGATCGGCCAAGAACATTACGCTTCGCGCCCATAGAATGAGACTTGCAAGTAAGTGACCGAGCACAAAATCCGCCGTTCGGAAGAGGAACACCGCATTGTCGTTCAACGTTGACGGGTCCTTTGGGCTTTGGTACAGCCTTGACGGTCTGCTTCTTTTTCTTCTTCGGCACGGGTTTCTCAGCTTGTGCTGCGGGAGTTGCAGCAGCGTCGGCTTTCCGTTTCTTGGAGTTGCTCGGGTTATCTTTCTTTTTCTTATCTTTGTCGCCGTCGTTTCCGCCATTGCCGCCACCTCCTCCGCCAGATCCTCCACCGCCTGCACCCGCAGCAGCTCCGCCACCGCTTCCGTTACTGTTTCCTCCACCGCCGCCCGAGCGACCGGCTTTAGAATTGTCAGACCTATTGTCCTTACCCTGGCTACCGCCCCCGCCTGACGTGACTCTGATTGTGTCTTTAGACTTGCTATCAGCTAGCGAGTTCATTTTGCCTTTCAAAGCCTCTTGCGCCTCTCCCTGCGCGCGGGATAGACATGCCCGGATATGTTTCGCAAGGACAAGCTTTAAGAACGGCTTACTGCAGGTAGAGCAAATTGCATAATCAAGAGAGTCATTCAGGGGATTGGCTGACGACAGCGCCCTCTGATCGATAGCATCGAGAAGAGGAGCCGGTGAATCCAGATCGCGGTCGCCTATATCGTCCGAGGGTGAAGAAGCATCGCGTTCACGATCATCCTCTTCGAGCATTCTCGCGTACTCTTGCCATGAGGGATCGCTTTCAGCAACAGAGGATATGGACGACGCAGAAGCGGAGGAGGAAGTCGATGAGGAGAGGGAAGAGGAGGAATTGGAGTCGGGGATCGAGAAGGCAGCAGCACGAAGCGACACAGGGCCTGCTGCGATGGCGTTTGCACCAAACACGCGAGCGAGGAGCGCATCTGCTGCGAGATGAGAGACGGGGTCAGGTGCCGAGGCTATAAAATTCAAGTGTGAGTTAGAATAGAAAAGACAAATAGCGTAGGCGAGCGCGAGCGCGGACGCGTCCAGGTAACGCGTGTTCAAGCGCACAGGCTGAACGCGGTTCGCTTGGGGTTCCCTGAGCGACGATTGTTCGACGCCGGAACAAAGAGCCATAAAACAAATAAATGCAGAGAAGCCCGCTGAAGGTGCAAGACTCCAGCTGGGCGTCGTCTGCTCGCCGGCATTCGTGGACGCAGCGACGGAGGGCAGACGAGAGCCAGCCGAGTAACAAGAAACGCTTTGTGCGGCGCTGACGACGGCACGCGGAAAAAGACTAGACTGGAGTCCACTCACGCTTGATGTTGCTGGCCGCAGCGAGCATGCCTGCGGAAGCCATCGGCAAACGACGCGGAGAGGACGCGATGAGAAGAGGACGGGAGGACGAAGAACCGCGGACCGGATGCGTGCGTGACAGAGCCAGGCCTTCTGCGTGCGAGGAGAGAGCCGGCGAAGGCCTTCGAGCTGCGAACGGAGGCGAAGCCGATCCTGGAGCCTAAACGCCGCCACATTTGTGCCACCAGCCACAAGCCCCTCGCTCGTTGTTCGCGCGCCGGGAAATAAATTCTCTCAGCGTCCTCCTGAGCGCACGTTCTACTCCCCCAGCTCCATCCCAGGTCCCTAATTTCCCCCAACTGCGCACGCTTATGCCTTGCTCGGCTTTTCTATCCAACTCTTTCTTTGCTTCCCGTCCTCCGTCCATACGAAATTTCCTCTGTTAGCACCGCCGCTCCGCTTAATCCACCATGGCCGTCAACATCCAGCGCGACAATAAAGATCCGTTCTACCGCTACAAGATGCCCTTGATTATCTCCAAGATCGAGGGCCGCGGTAACGGCATCAAAACCGCCATCGTCAACAACACTGACGTTGCGCGCGCCCTTGCGCGTCCGCCCATGTACGTCACCAAGTTCTTTGGTCTCGAACTCGGCGCGCAAACCTCCGTCAACGAGACCACCGATCGCTACATGGTCAACGGCGCGCACGACGCAGCCAAGCTCCAGGAGTTGCTCGACGTCTTCATCACCAAGTTCGTTCTCTGCTCCTCATGCCGCAATCCCGAAACAGATATCGTCATCACCAAGGACCAGATGCTCTACAAGGACTGCAAGGCCTGCGGCAAGCGCTCACCCATCGACATCCGGCACAAGCTCGCTGGCGTCATCCTCAAGAACCCACCTTCGTCTTCGAGCTCGAAAAAGGGTACTGCTTCTGCTATCAAGAAGAGCAAAAAGGGTAAGGACGACGACGAGCCCGAGGAGGAGGAAGGCTCGGACGATGAGCTCACGAAGCGCATCGCTGCTGAGGCTGAGGGACTTCCTCCTTCCGCTCTCACTGCCGCAGCTGACGACGATGACGATGACGACGACTGGGCAGTGGATACTTCAAAGGAGGCTGTTGAGCAGCGTATGAAGGAGCTCGAGGCTCAAGCTCATGGTTTTTCTCTCGGTGACGATGAGGAAGATGCCAACGATGTATACTCCCAGCTCGGTAATTGGATCTTAGAGCAATCCGAGACGCCGAATAATGTCGAGGTTTTCAAAAAGATCAAGGAGTTTGGTATCGAAAACAAGCATCGAACTCTTCAGGTTCTTGCCCAGACTCTTTTTGATAAGAACATCCTAACTCAGATTAAAGAGCGTGCGCCACTTCTCAAAAAGCTGACCACTGGTGAGAACCATGAAAAGGCTCTTCTTGGTGGCACTGAGCGCTTCATTGGTCTTGAGCATCCTGATCTCATTCCCGCCGTACCCAAAATTTTGCATTTGTACTACAACTTCGATTTGATCTCTGAGGATGTTGCTATTAAATGGGGATCGCGTGCTAGTAAGAAGTATGTCGATAAAACGACCAGCAAAAAAGTACGCAAGGCTGCTCAGCCTTTCTTGAACTGGCTTGAGGAAGCTGAGTCAGAGGAAGAGAGCGAAGAGGAGGAGGACGATGATGAGGATGATGATGAGTGATCTATTAGTTATGAAATGAGCTGGGAAGGGTGTTTTATTTTGAATAAATATAAAAGTATTGCTTTTTTTGCTTTCTTCTGTTCTTGAACAGTATCGGTAACGAGTTGTTTAATCTATATTCTTCAATCATAGCAAGTTTCTCCTTCCGAATTTATATCAACTACATTACATTACATATGTGCTATCGTTTCTTTTCAGCTGCTGTAGCTGCTAGTCGTGCCTTTTGCTGCTGTTCCCATTTATCCCTTGCTATTCGAGACAGTTGTGCTCGAGCTTTGCTCTCCAGCTCAATCCTCTTTTTCCTCTCGTCTTCTTCATCCAACTGTTTTTCTATTTCTGCCATCGTGGTCTTTTGTGATTGCTCAAACGCAGGCCGAAGATATAATGACGATACTAGATTATATTATCCATCAGATTTCAATCACTAGCAAGAAAGGACAGGTGAAATATACATACTACTACTCTCAGCAAGAACGGACTGTAATCTTTGTTCAATGTCATCTGTTTTATCAGAATTCTGGCGTTTTTTCTGCCTTGCAATAGTCCTAGACTGAGGACGTGCCCGAGGTGGAAGTGTTACTTCCATTAACTTTCCATGTGCCGCCATAGCATGCGGATTGTTGAAATTTTCCTCTGGAATTTCGACTTTAGATCTCGTAGATGTTGATGCAGAATTTAGCGTCGGTTGGCGTGATAAGTTTGACGTTTCGAGATGCTCTGATTTCGGCGATGTGGATCTCATTGATGAAGCAGCTGAATCTGAGATCTGACGCCTCTTTCGTAACTCAGATTCAACAAATTCAGACCTAAATATCAATTCAGTCAATAAAAGCAAACTCAATATAATTTCTTTCCATAAAATCTCACAGTAAATGATCAGAACCAGAGTTATCGCTCTTCGCAATTGAGCTGATTCCATTAGATGTAAATTTCGGTGCCACTTTAGTCACGTCCTTATCCACTTTATCATCATCCGTAGCTGCTGCTGAAACTGCGGCCTCATTTCCATGCCCTCTCTTATTCAAATTCGTGTCCATTTGCAAGATAGTATTATCCCGATTCTTTATACTACCACTAAGTAATCTCACAGTGTCAATACCTCTCTGTCGTCGTCGCTTCTTGCGTAGAATAGTATTGACAGCTGAAGACTCTTGTTCATTTTCAGCGGATCTTTCAGATACTAATTCAGTATTAGCAACTAGACCGAAATCTGCGTTTTGTCGCTTTCTAGCATGCATTTGGGATGGCAAAGCAGGCAGGCAAGGCAGGTAGGTAATCGGCTGTTGTTAAACTTGGATGAGAATTATAGTGGTCGCGCTCGCGAGATCAAGAGCGAAGTTGCGGCTGGTTCGTAGAACTACTATAATCAGTATTAATTGTTGGCCCGGCAACTATATATATAATTCAATCCATATTGGAATTAATCCGTTCTATCCGATATCTCAAGGGAAAAAAAATCGTAGATGGCGACCGGTTTACCAACTGGTGGCAAGCGCGCGCGATGAGCTTTCTGCCAGTGGGGAATCAGGGCTCGTCCAAGGCGCCGCACGATCTATATATTTTCCATGCTGTACTGAGTAATTATATATATGTAATACATTGCCTTAATTAACGGCTACAACTACACATCCAACTCTACTCAACCGCCAAATTAACATTTGAAACTTCAGGTAAGACAAGTACCGATTCCGCACTGTTTTTATACTCCACTTCCGCCGAAATCTGTTCATGAATCTTGCTAGGCCTGACTTCAATCGTCGGTAACAGTAAATTTCCATGCTTAAGCGGTAAAATCAAAAGTTGAACTTCAAAAATATCATCAGAAACAAGGAAATGTCCTTTCTTTTTACCTGATATAAGCCATGAATCGGGACTTGCTACTACTTCGTAAGAAAATTCAATGTCGCCATTTGCGAATATATCTGGCATATCTCGCGGTGCCCAGTTCCTGGATGATGATAAACGCACGGTAATTGGCAGAGGATGACCCACATAAAAAACTTTGTCAGAGAAGACGAATTGCATAGGTGATGCTTCGGCGGTGTCGTACGGGTCAAGGGCTATTGGTGTGTATAACAGTTCAAGGGTGAAAAGTACTTGTACAGTAGGAATCTCGACTGGAATAACTAATTCTTTTGTTAAAGTGCTCAGTTCATCTTCTGATTGTCGCGGTATATCCTGTTCCAATTATTAGCCTCTAAAGATATAAATAATCTAAAGCCAGTCAAACTCACAATGTAAATCTCCTCCAGTAATTTTTCCACATTTGGGCGATCACTTTCCGCAATATACGAAAATAAAATCTCCCACTGAGCCTTCACATAAGGTCCCATAACAATCCGATCCAAGAACCCATATGAAACAAAATCAGTGTTCATTAATGCAAGAAGATGCAATATGACCAGCATCCTATATTTTATCAAATTTTTATCGCTGTCGCATTTCTTCCTCACAAGTTCACTGACCGTATACCTCATTTCATCTTCTAATCTTCGATATTTGATCTGTAACATTAACGGTGCTGGAGGTTTCGCTTTTCGTTGTAAATATGACTCACTCCGTTGAATTTTGTATGCATATGTAACTGCTTGCTTTGGAAAAGCAACATAATCTTTGTCAGTTCCATGCCCACTCCGGACTATGTAATCTTCAGACTCAATTAAATTAGCCGACAAAACTCGTAATGGCATAGCCAGACCAATGCATGAAATCGAGAATTTCGAAAATAATGCGTTAGACTTAAAAATATCCTGCACATTAACAGCTAACGACAAGGCAATCGATACATGCCTCACCACGGCCACTGAATAATATTCTCCTCTTTTAGTCTTAAACTCAACAAGAACTCGTAAATATAATTCTTTGACATCAATGTCCGCAACATACGGCATTGTAAGATAAACGACAGAATCGCGACCAACTTGATCGAATTCAAGAACAGATGTGACCTCCGGCAAAAACCGTACATTCAAAGATTTTCGCCCAATACCTTCATCTACTCCAGAAGCTGCAATTTCACCCTTTGTGTCCGCAACAATAAGTCTAGTTCCACTTGATGCGCTTCTAGCGGTAACTTTTGCGCTCTCAATATCATTCCATCCAGTATGTATTTCCACGGTAACTCGCTTAGGTGAGTCTAATCTTATACTGCGAGCAGTAGCAAGCATAACATTCATATTTCCAGGTTGTTGATATATGCGCATTCTTTGATTAGGAAGCTTCTCTTCGCCGAGAAAATCTTTTGAAAGTACTAATGCACCAATTTTGAACTCAATATTGTCGATTTCGTAGACTCCTGGGACGCTGTGAGTAGTATAGAGAAAGACTTCAGTGGTGCTGTCTGCTTTGAGAAGAGTTTCGCCTGTTGATCGGAATAATACTGTGTATTTCATCCCTGCGGGCTCAATCAAGCGCGCGGAAATCGAATGAACAGGCCAGTCGACGGTAAATGGATTTCGCACGTTAAGCGAGACCTTAAAGCTATCATCCTCATCATCTGATACTATAATCCGTTGCGATAGAGAAGTATTAAATAGCATTGCAAGTGAAAATGACGTTGCAGTTTCCATAGTTTCCATATCACTGCAAATATCAATAACTCTCAAACAAAGCTCGGAAACTAACTCTTGACTAATAGCTTTCTTACCAGCTATAATTTGCAAAGCAACCTTAAGATATTCGTCTTTGCGCCCAAGATGATACAAGCAATCCGCGTAAATCACAAATAAGTTAGTCGATATCACCTCCCATCCCTGATGTAGATATATCTGAGGAAGAGAAGCGATAAGTGAAACTGCTTCTTCGTAGGTATTCTGTCGATATTTGATAATTGCCATTTGTGCACGAAGCTTATCAACAGATCGCGTACGATCCGCAGATTCGTAATACGATCTCGCAGCATCAGTAAGTTCCATATACGTATTCATAAACGATTCTTGACTATTAATAACCTCTTTAAGTCTCGGATTAAGATGTTCCTCGATTACTTCACTTTCATCCTCGTCTTGCTCGTTTTTACTCTCCTCGGTAGTCAAATCAACGTCTTCGAAATTGCTACCATCATCCACGCGCCATCCTTTACGCGCCGCCAACTGCTCAATAGACGACCGCGCAAGAAGTAAAAGTTCCGCACGACCTTCCGCAACATCACGAGTTCGACCGCCTTGAATTACTCTAGGCTGAACTTCAGTAGCATCTATAACCTCTTGTACGATACTATACACCCAATTAGCGACTAAGTATCGATTCTTGCCATTAGAAACTAGCATTTTACTAGTTTCGAGTGCAAAATTTCGAGTTCGAAGAAGAAATTGCGATATTCTTAGAGCAGCCATGGAGGAAGATGTTGAGGTAGAGGTTAATAGCAAAAGTAAAGATGCTTGTCTAGAGAAAAGATAGCATCGGAAGTCAAAAAGTGAAATATTATTTTCGAGAATCTGATGACGGACTGTAGAGTCCGAATCACGAGCCAGAAGTTTAGTGTTTGTGTTTGACGAAAAGCCGACACTGTGGAAAAATGCTATCGTATTATCTGTGAAGATCTCACTTGATTAGCACATTGGCAAAGTAAGGACAAAACTGAAGCTTATACTAACCTTGCATTAATTGTATAAATGTCGCATCAAGTTCATCGTACTGAATCAGAGCGTCTTCTAATAAGCTGACGTGTTCAAATGCTAATGCTAAGCCCTCCTAATTATAACCTCATTAGCGATTTGGATCGAAATGGAAATAAAAAAAAATTTCATTATCCATGCCTTCATCACAAAGAAGGTAGCAAAATTCCAACCTGGAACTGACTTCTTTGCTTCCATCTTCTTAACTTCATCTTCATACATTTGCACCCGTTTTCCAAATGCATCCAAGATTCCATCTCTAATATTCGTCATAGCGTCATTCCACATCTTCAAATCTTCCGCAGGATCAAGACCCATTTTCACTAGCACGCAACGATCTTCTTTTGAGCTCGTATTAAAATCAGCTTTAATTTTGTCAAACACACTAGATTTGAATCTCAATGAAGAGCTCGCCGAACTTGAGCTGCTGCTGGCATTTTGATCGAAGAAGAAAATCATCCACTCCGTTGAATCTCGCTGAGTAGCAACTTTAGTAGTAAACCATTCCCGGATGATTTTCCTCACGCTAGATCGATAACTATCATTATCCTCGCACTTGACTAGAATGATTTTCATGTACGGAGTGTCAAGCAGTCCTGGTATTTGATGCTGAGGCGCGGTCTGCCCATCAGCATGCGTGTCCTCATACAAATTCACAGATAAGGTCGCAATTGTACGAAGCGGTCTAGGAGGGTAATTCCAATGTAAATTTCGCAATGGAAGTCGCGATTGGATGTCGCGAATGATATGAGGAGCGACGCCAAAGGGGTCGTAGTACGCGATCGAGACCGAGCGTGCGGACATCTTCGCGCTTGCTGCTCACGATAAGATTTGCTTGCAATCAAATTAGGCTACTATGTACAATTGGATACGCCCTTTTATAATGATTCTAGTATCATGTTGTCGAAAACGTGCCGGGTACTGGATGTAGAAGGGTGTTGGCAAGATGTCTGGTACTTTAATTGTCAGAGCGAGCCGCACCAGGTCCATATCAACAGCTCCTTTCGCGCAGAATCGGCAGCAATGCAGAGCAAGGTCAATTGCTAGACCAGATTGAAACCGATAATTCAATAAATGCAAATTATTCCCATAGAATATACATCGATATAGTATGCATAGAGTTATAAATCTTGGTAAAACTGAACGGACACTGGTCCGGGGCGAGCTATTTCTGCTAGCTGAACAAATCAACTGCAACGGCTTACAGATCTAATCAGGATTCGAGAACGCAATTACGCGTATAATTAATAAAAGAAAAGAATTTATTTCTAATTACCAATACATTGATATACTCCGGGTCGACATTCTGTTTCTGTTGCCATATTACAATATGAGCTGATTACTTCCATAAAGCATTTTGTCGTCGTCGCAGGTCTCTCTAAACGTCAAACTCTTCTAACTTATCCAAGTCTAGAAGCGATTGAGCAACCTTCAATCCCTCGCGACCCTTCTTCTCCACATCCTCATTCCAAAGCTCGCATTTCTGCAATACTTCAGGGATAGGCACAGTCTTGCGTCCATTCTTAAATACATACTTTGTCAGCGATAACGCGTGCAATTTACCCGACTTTGGCGATTCAAATCTGCTTAAAACAAACAGCCACTTATCGTCCCAAGCAATAATACGAGATTTAACAATGTAGCTCGCATATGGCTTGATCTCACGCTTGAAGATGGTGGCGACGGCTCCAACGGGAAGATACAGCCACTTGCCTTCGTCCTTCTTCACATCGAGTAAGATCTTGCGAAAGATTTTTACCATAAGATCTGTACGGGCAATATCTAGATCACTAAAGTAGGTGGAATTTGACTTGTGGCCGTTCAGATCGCATTCCATCGCAGGAGACATACTCTTCCACACTGAAGGGTGGAAGACATCGTTTGCGACTTCGGGACGAGGTTTATGAAAGTACAGAAAATAGCACAGGGACTTATAAAAGCGGAAATGCCTAATTTATTGCAATCAGTATAAGCTAATTGAAAGCAAGATATAATAACAAGTACTTACCACGCAAGAGGAATGTTTTTATGATTGATCAACCAAAAAAGGGCAGAAATCGCCGCAAATACAGGAGAGAAACTCGACAGCATGTAGTATATGATGATCAAAATCTACCAAATAAATAAACAATTAAAATATCAAGCTCATAAGCTATAATAGAGAATCTCTACCAAATTATCAGTACTCTCGAGGCCGTAGAAACATCTACTGTCGCCACGTCGCCTGCTCCGATGGAAGGCCACCGTAATTTCTATTACTTTTAACCTCGGCTGGAGGCGTTATTTAAAGCTATGATTCGTCGCGGTTGAGGCTGCACATAAACAGGCACTGTGATCTTTATGCAGGGGGTGTCAAGTACTGTCAGAAAATGGGTCTTGTACTACCATTGTGTTCTTTTGCTAGTTGCATTTCAGTCTTCTTAACAATGTCAGTTTGGAAATATTACGGCTGGAGGCTTCGTGAATATCGTGGGAACAATACCAATTGATCAAGTTTTGCATGTTGCCGTTCTATTATGATTAATATCTGCTTACATAATAGCTAATCAGTACTGGAGACATCGCAAGCCGCCCTAACCGGAACCTCGGCAAGCGCTGAGTACCTAAGCAGCACTAAAAGACGTTCAATATCAATTAGAGTATCTAAGCAGCTTTAAGCTTATCAACAGATACGATCAAATATCAATTTCCAAGGTAATAAAGTAATATAACAAAGAAAAAATCAAAATACCATAAGATGCAGATGCTAGTCCCGCTTTCTGATACTGAAATCCCTCGCCCCCCAAAAATGTTTATCGTACATTAAGCAGCAAATCCTTAACAAAACAAAAATTCTTCAAAAACGCCTAATGCAAACATATTAAAAACATTCAATTGCCATTAAGACCATTCACATTCGGTCTTCGTAATTCTTGCTCCTCCAATTAAGCTTCTAGCCTGAAATCCTGACTGGTCCAGCTGAGATTTGTTCAAATAATTACCTCTTGCTCACCTGCTTTGTGAGTAGCAGTCTCGATGGTTTGCAATGGAGTTCCGACAGATGCCGTTTGAGTTCCATTGCGTCGTTTCCGAGTCGCAGATTTACCATTAGAAGCTGCCGGTAGTGCATTGGCCGACTCAGGACTGAGCACCAATGCCTCGTGAAACGACCTCTTCCTATTCTGTTCATTCTTTATAACCTTTGTGATCTCATATATGTCAGCACGAGTTTGTTTCGCTGCTGATTCAGTAAGCGAATGCTCCTCGAATGATTTCTCGAATTCCATTGCCCGGACATAATCGTCCTGTTCACTGAGAATCTCGCGCAGGCGGCTGATCATTTCCTTGGACTCGCGGAGTTCCTCTTTCAATCGTTCCTCTCTTTCATCGGCAATTTTCAGATCCAGCTCGAGTTTGGCAATTCTGCGCCGTTGCACGGCCTCGATTAAATTATCAGGCGGCGGCCAGGACCCGCCTGCAGTCTGCTGATGCTCAAATGTCTGCTGTTGTGGAGGCCTACCAAAGATATCAAGACATTGCTGATTTTGCTTATAGTCTCCACTAAGAGAGGGGTCCAGGAGAGAAAAGAGCGAGGTGGACTGCTCGTGCCGCTCTCTTCTCCGTTTCTCCGCCATCAGCAGGATGCTTTCGTTCTCAGTCGCCAACTGTGTTTCGCGCAGCTGGTCCTCGGCAGCCAGTTGCACAATCGCCGCGGCGCCGCTCTGCACCATCTTCGGCTGCGGTAGCTGGGCGGAGAGTGGTTCCGCTTGCGGCAGAGCTGGATGGTTAGTGCGATGCAGCAGGTCGCGCTGCTTTTCTTCGTACTCGTGGAGTTCTTGAACGGTCTTTGTCCATGCCTGCCTCAGGTTGCTCGTGAACTTGGAGAGCATTATATATATGCACAGCGGGGAGAGAGGTGCTGACCGGCGGGGTGGGCCTGCTGACGATCCCACGATGGCGAGCGCTGTGAGCGGGTGTGCGAATAAACTCTGCGACGGCGGGTCGACCCCGTGCTCCCGGCAGCGGCAGATCCGGAGCCCTAAGACGCCTACGATACGGCTGCTGGGCGAGAACCGGTAATAGCAGTCGAGCGACGGAATCCGACTAATCAAGCAGCACGGAATACAGCCGGTTAATGATTAAAGTGCGGCGAATAATACAACAATCAAAACAGTATTAAAGCCGGAGATTTAATTACCGCTCCCGCGACAGCGAAGATCAGGAACCTGGGCTGATGACAGACCAGAAAGTGTCAGCTTCTTGACAAAATGCACTTGAAATACCGACAACATAAGAGACAAAAATCCACACTTATACTCATAAACCAACTGCTACTTCGACTAATTTCTGATGTCCAGCGCTGTTGAATGTAGCACTGACAGCATAGTTGACCTATCAAAGGAGCAGATTTTGATTATAATGATTATAATCCTGCATCCGGCACTCTAAGCTAAGGTTACTGCCGGAGATATCAGCGGTCATCACTAGAACGAACATCTGCTTAGTGATGGAGACAGCCACGATGCAGCTGTCTTTATACTCTTGTCAATATTTGCCATTTCTTTTCCTTTCCAGTGTAGGAACGACACTCTGTAGCAGAAGCTGCACTGCCATCGATAAAGATCTATGCGCTCTCCAGCTCATTGATCTACTTAGATCAATAATCAGTATCGAGAGGTGTAACAGCAGTTTAAATAGTGACCTTCATCCGTAAAAAGCGCCGCATACGTCTACGACCCATACTTTGTAATCAAAACTCTCATCGACCTCTTAGCCTGATCATCATATCCTCCACCACCAAACAGTACCGAATGATTCAGCTCATGAAACAGTCTATATAGCCGTATTCGATCGTCGTATTCGCCCTTTGGCTCTTTAATAGGTACAAGTTCATGATAGCGCTGAAAAAAACCCAGTGAGCTGAAACCTCCAAACATACGCATGATACCTAGTTCGAATTCAGAATCAGCAAAGTAGGCGCAAGAGTCGTAAATTACCGCTACACTTTCTCCTGTCTCTTGATCTTCCACAGCACCAGCATTCCCGCGCCATAAATCCCCGTGTATAAGCGAGGGTGTGGATTCGACATGTCCCAAAAGCCTTGGAACAACGTCGGAAACTATCTTCTCCCCTAATCTCGACATCTCAGAGTCCTTCCCATTCACGGCTTCATTCTGATCTAATATATTCTCTAATCTATATTTACTGAAAAACTCAAGCCAAGTATCGGCCGGCGTATTCGGTAACTCAGTTGAACCGCAGCATGTAATAGTTCCATCTGACCTGCCGTATACCTCTGATGTCGCGGTTGACGAGGTATGCATCGCCGCTAATTTCTCAGCTAATTTTCGTTCATAAACTTTGCCCGATCCAGAGCTCAATCCACTTAAAAATGTTGTGACTAGGAAAAATTTAGATGAGTCCTTTGTGCATTTGCCGATTGCAATCGGATCAGGACAGAATCCAGGAACGGCTTTTGAGATTAGTTGAAGTGCACTGTATTCACCTTTAATAAGCGTTTCTGAGCGAGATGTTTTGAGAAAATATGTTGGTACATTATCACGACTAATTGGTACAGTAGTTCCGAATGATGAGGCGGAAAAGGTTGATGGAGGAATGGAATATGCTGTTGAAGGTCCAGGCAGGCATGCGATTATTGCTGGATCCATGATTGCGGCTTAATACTTAGAACAGCCCTATTAAAACAAAACAAATCGAAAAAACCCGAAACCTCTGAAACATCATCTCAGGTAAATAATAATGCACGACAAGGGAATCTGAGTGAGCTGTTGACCAGAGATTGGGTACTCGGAGATCTCGATCACGCAGATAAGCGATACAACACCCTTAATCGATCGTACAATTTAGGCGAAACCCTATGACTAAACACCAAGAAAGCCCTGAGAACCACGAATACCTCAAAATTTAGGCCGACTACAAGTTAACTACGCAAACAAAACAGATAAAAATCTGATAAACTTACTCGAAAATTGTCGTACGTCACCACAACTCTAAGAATAACGACTTATTCCAAGATTTGGGCGGAAGAGCTTGATCTGAAATAGAAGAGAAGATCATTTGCAACTTCATGCAGCTCTCAGGGTGAGGCGAGATCACGATCACTATTTCATATAGTAACGTATACTAGTACTGCACTACCCTGCGAGGAAGTCATCTATAAAATTGAGAAATAACAAATGATAGCAGCAGCGGCAGTGGCGGTGGCGGCGGCTGATCCATGGCGCCATCGATGCAGCATGATAATGAGATGATAATACAATACCGAGACCGGACCGTGCCCATGCGGGAAAACAAGCGTGGGCTGGTGCGCTTATGATCTTCAGGCGCTCCGACCAGCCGCCGAGTCATGATACGATATCGAATCAACTTAAAGATACGAGAAAATTTATTTTCAGTCTTGGATCTTCATACTAGCAGAGTCTTAACGGGCCAAGTGCTGTGAATAAGTTGAAGCAACTCCACCGAACAAGGCTCAAAAGACCGAAATTACGAGAGACAAAATTCAAGAAGGCTGATTAACTCCGAGCACCCTAGCCTGCTCATGCTTTGCCTAGATCGGTCTTGCAAAAGCATAATAGCTCATCAGCTCCAAATCTCGTATTTAATGTGTAATTTCTAGATAGCCTGTGATTATCCAAAGCGTGTGCTAAGTGCCGAAGTAAACCTCGCTACTGTAAACTTACTTTTGCTAAATTAGCAGACTCCTCGCTCGTTTCATGCTTTTGTTTGATGCCATTTTGATGCCGTGTGCTCAAAATAAACTCTTTTGAATGCGGTGTATTACGATGGCTGCCAGTTAGTGATAGCTTAACGACCAATCAAAATTATCTTACAATAACTAACATCAATCTCAATTAATACAGAGGGCCCTACTTTGCTAAGTCTCCCGAGAGCCGCTAATAACATATACGTAATAACTAGACCATCAGCATCTGTTAACAAGCCATACTGAGACAGAATGATATCCTCATCCGACCTTTTCCTGGTATTAATGCTTAGCTTCACTTAACTTCATCTTGGCTGCAACTACTCCTTAGCAATCCCTCCGCTGTCAGCCACAATGGCGCTAGTAGTCAAAAGTTGACTTACCTCTGTCTGCACTAGAGAGATAAAATAACATTATAGAAAGACGGGAAGGAGACTGAAAGCCACCTAGTCGTGTGAAATGCCAGGATAGCGTTAAGACTCGTGCCGTGCAGGAGTCGTCTTTCTCATCGTCGTTTTTTCGGAAATGTTATCCGAGGGTCTGTAGTAGCTAATAATTGAACTGCGCAAATTTTCATGCCGAGTGCAATTTTGATCATGCAAATCCTGTGATTCTTCAAAGCATGCTCTTATCGTCGTCGATGATAGCAGTATTCAATGAACAGAGCTCTGATATGATGTCGTATAAATGACGTGAGTGGGTAGGTACGAACGTTAGCTTGCTTTGATTCGGGCATGAAACCTTGATAAACACCCACTCACTATACCTTAATAATGACGAGATGATATGATAAAGTATCTACTGGTATATATGACCAAAGCCTCCGAAGTAGCATCGATCTACGCGGCGCAAAGCTGCGACTTGCTGGCATTTTTGTCAAATTCAGAGTGAATATAGTTAGTACCTGGTGGACAAATTTTGGTTCTAAGCTATTTTTTTGTATAATGCATCAGTGCGGACTTGGCCGAAAATACACATTCGCCATTGCTTTTGCAGAAAACACTAAACTCCGACATTCTACTATCGCGCGTCAAATAGTAGATAACATTCGTCCTTATTCAAAAATGAAAAGTGGAGACGTATACAGTCACAGTCACAACATTTCGATTTGTATACAATAGTGAGAACAGTCCGATTACAGTATCAATGAAGCATTCTATAAAGCGTGGTAGTCAGATCAAAATCAAAGGTGCATCGTAAGAATATATGGGCAAAACCTCTCGTATGACTACTAAATTGTAGCGCCTCTCGTATAACTGCTACTTTCTCAGAAGCAGGCTTTTACATCTCTGTTGAGAAATCTGTTGACAGCCTCATATCTAGAGAGCGCAGTATCTAGAATATCCACCAAACTAGCTCATTGACAAATAAGGGTACCCTCCCCATGTACGTACCTGTCGCGACTCGACGACGTCGGAACAGCTATCATGCCATGCGGAATTCAAAGACAGAAGTGCTATCACGCATGCGGGCTTTTCTCCTTTGACATGTAATATACGCGGGCAAGGCGGCTTCTGTGCCACAATATATAGCAAAAGGAAGATTAAGGCGGTTTCTGTGCAATATATATAGCAGAGGGAAGACCTTTCTCTTCCTATCGATCAACCTTTGACAATCAGAATATTTCTCTGCATTGGTGAACAATCTTAGTGATCACCATGGCTTCCCTCGACACTACCAGCGACGAAGTAGCTGCACCTGCATTTGAATCCGAAAAGAACGCTGTCAATGAGAAAACAATCAATCTTACCACTGTCCAGAGCATCTACGACTCTGAACGTGGATCCATACAAGATGTAAAGATCGATGTCCATACTAATATCAAAGATGGTTTGCAGAGACAAATGCATCAGCGTCATGTTCAAATGATTGCTCTTGCTGGTACGCTCGGTACTGGTTTGTTCTTAAGTAGTGGGAAAGCTATTGTTCATGCTGGTCCTGCTGGTGCCTTGATTGCTTATGTGCTGGTTGGTACTGTCGTTTGGTCAATGATTCAGAGTTTGGTATGCTATCCTGCTTTCTCTTAAATTGCAATTTACTAACTTCGTGGTATTGGTAGGCCGAAATGATGTGCTATGCTCCTATTGCTGGTGGTTATATTCATTATGCTGAACGTTTTCTTCATCCTTCTGCCGGTTTTGCTCTAGGTTGGATGCAATGGTATTCCGCAGTCATCTCTCTTCCCACAGAAATCATCTCTGCAGCTGTTATCATCGGGTTTTGGGACTCCGATCCAGTTACTGGAGTTATTCCTCGATCACACATGATTGGATATATCACCGCGTTATTAATTCTGTGCTCTTCAATCAATTACTTCGGTGCTAGATGGTTCGGAGAAGCAGAGTTTGTCTTTGCTATTATTAAGATTTTGTTGATTATGGGATTGATCATTGCTGGTTTGGTAGTTGACCTTGGCGGAGGTCCCAATCATGACCGTATTGGATTCAGATGTATGTAATCATCACTTCCAATTCCCTTTCTATTTCAAAACGTCAGAAGAAAACGGTACTAACTGCGAGGACAGATTGGAAAGATCCTGGTGCGTTTGCAGCTTATCCAGTCCCAGGCAGTGTCGGTAAATTCACAGGCTGGTTCACATCCCTGCTTCAAGCAGCATTCTCATTCGGTGGTGTCGAATCTCTTGCAATGACCGCAGCTGAAGTTCAAAATCCTCGTGCAAATATGAAAAAAGCAGCTCGATTATTGTTCTATCGTATCATCTTCTTTTATATCTGCGGTATCACAATCGTTGGTATGCTTGTCCCATATAATGATGAACATTTACTGAATTCGACCGGAAATGGAGCTGCTTCTTCACCTTTTGTTATTGCGTTTAACAGAGCGGGCATTAAAGCCTTACCAAGTATAATCAACGCCGGTATTCTTACTTCAGCATTTTCAGCTGCAGACTCAGTTTTATATTCTGCTTCTCGTATGCTTTATGGTTTATCACTCCGCGGTCAGGCCCCTCGCATTTTCGCTAAAACCTTGAAAAATGGATTGCCTATAGCAGCTCTTTTGACTTCAACTTTGTTTATTCTATTGGCATATATGACTCTTTCTGATGGCGCCCAAACTGTACTTAATTGGCTCTCAAATTTGACTTCTATCGCCACGTTTATCTGCTGGGGTACAATCTGTCTAACTTTCTTGCGATATAAAGCAGGCTGTGAAGCAAATGGTATTGATCGTCGTCAAACATTCTTTTATAACCGTTGGCAACCGTGGCCTGCATATTGGGCAATTTTCTGGTGCACAATCAATGTTATCTTCAACGGATATCAGGTATTTATTCATGGAATGTGGGACACATCAGATTTCATTATCGCGTATATTAATATCCCGATTGTTGCGGCATTATTTTTGGGACATTGGGTTTATACTGGAAGAAAGAAATTTCCTAAAGGAAATGAAATTGATATGTATTCCAATATACCAGGCTCTGAGATTGATTTTGATCCAAATCCACCGACGACGAAGCTTGGAAAGTTTTTTAGATGGCTGCTGTAAAGTTTTGAGAGTTGTTTTTTTGTGCGTGTCCTATTGACACATTTTTGACGAAATGGCTGCGAAGAAATAGTATATTTAGATATTTGATTGAAATAAATATGAGTAAATTCGACTGGAATAGAATTGAATAGAGTAATTGAATAGTTCAGAGTACAGTTTCAGGGTCAGAGTACAGTTGTCCAGTCACCATTGTATTGACAGTGGCAATTCTTTATCAAATCAACAGAGTCGGTCGCATTATCAGAAGAGAGTATCAATACAATCCTGACTCGGCATCTAGCAAGAGAATAAAGCAGTAATCATTTGCGGAGACATAATCATTCAATCTCACGTAGTATTCTGAACCAGTACGAATAGTCCCCTTCCAGAGATATCTACTTCAGCAGTTTCTATACTCAAATAGCGTAAATGTTCGGACAACAGCTAGATCTGCTGCACTATAACGAAACTGTTCATGCCAGCCGACGACGAGTTAGATTAGAGCAGCAGCTGAGCAGCAGCTGAGCAGCAGGTAAAGTTTATAAGACAGACTTAAGAAAATACAAGACTCATCAAAAATTATCTCTCCCATTAACTTTGATCCCTGCACGTGCATGCTGAACCCCTGAATATAATCGCTTAGGGAGGATAATCTACGTCATTCGATTCTCAAAGTTCCGCTGTTTAAGATGCCGATGCATTGTCAATATTTTCACTGTACATATTAAATGACGTATAATCTACCAATATCATATTTCAAGTTTTTAATCAGCAAATTTGACAATTACTTTTCCGTTATTTTTACCGGTAAATAAACCCAGGAACGCAGCTAAAGTATTCTCAATTCCAACCGTCACATCTTCCATAAACTTGAATGCACCTTTATCGTTCTTCAACAGCTTTGCAATATTTTTCGTCATATCAGCAATTTCCTCAGGTTGTTCAAGCAGAGTGTCAAGAATAATAAAGCCTTTGATTGTTAATCTTCGTTGGAAGATTTCATTGAGATTTTTGTAGCCGTATCGCTCCTCTGGTGGAAGATTATATTGAGAAATTGCCCCGCAAGATATAATGCGACCGTAAACCTTTGCTTTAGCAAGAGCAGCATCTAGCAGCGGGCCACCAACGTTATCGTAGTAGATATCAATACCTTCGGGAATATACTTGTCGATTGCTTTATAATAGTCAGGCTCAGTGTGATAGTTCCAGGCAGCATCGAATCCCAATTCTTCAGTCAGATACTTGACTTTTTCATCAGAACCAACTGATCCAACAACACGTAGCCCATAAAGATGAGCAAGCTGACCAACGATTTGACCCACCGCTCCAGCAGCAGCAGAGATCAAAATAGTCTCACCTGCCTTAAGAGGGCCACCGATATTGACAAGAGAATGGTAGGCAGTCATACCAGGCATACCCAAAATTCCGATGTAATAGGTCAATGGGAACTCATCGCTATTATCTACTTTCGAAAAATATCGAAGTTCATCGGCCGCGACAACTTGGTATAGTGAGAAAGTTGTCTTTGCAAATTGTGAATCGACGAGATCACCTTTCGAATAGGCAGGAGTCTTCGAGTCCAGAACGCGGGAGACTCCAAAGTTGTTGAGGGGCTCGTCAAGGGAAAACGCGTCCGAGTAGGACTTAATTGACGAATCACGCATGCGACCACGCATGTAGGGATCAAGAGAAAGGTAGAGCGTCTGCAGAAGTAGCCCGCCTTCTGGAGCCTCGGAGGAGATCTCGGAGGACACAATGGGGATGTTCTCCTCAGTGGGCAAGCCGGTGGGGATCTTTTTGAAAATGATAGTCTTGTTCTGGAGAGTCATTGCGAGTCGTTATTGACTTGTAGCTGTAGCTGTTGTTGCTGCCGAGAAATAGACGGACTCCATGGCAGCTCGCACTTTTATATTATGCGCATCGATGACGTTAATGCTCACAAGATTACAATAGAAGTTGCGATGAGTTCGCTCCAAATCGGCCGAAAAAGCTTATCCAACAAAGCTGTTTCGGAGATATTAGTAAATATCCCGGCCGAAAGAAGTGGCTCGAATGGGAATGCATGCTGCCAACTAACCTCTCCAACTTAACTCCTCTTCGTACAATTATAGAGCGATTTATTCAATAGTGAATTAGGCGATATTAGTATTATTAATCATACAGTTGTGAACTGCACACTAAAGCTTAATAATCAGCAAACTTGATCGATAGCTTTCCAAAGTTTTTACCAGCCATCATTCCTGCAAAGGCGTCCGCAGTCCTTTCAATCCCTTCCACAATATCTTCCTGATACACAATCGATCCATTCTTCAAGAATCCCGAGACTTCACTATAAAACTTTTCTAACAAGTCAGGATATTGTTTAACCAAATCAAATACAATAAATCCCTGAACACGTAATCTCCTAGAGACAATATTCCGCAAATTACCGTATCGGTATTGCTTTTCTGGAGGTGCATTATATTGCGAAATCGCTCCACAGCAAACAACTCTAGCAAAATCATTCGCAGTAGCGAAAACCGCATCAAGAAGCTCCCCGCCGACGTTATCATAGTAAATATCAATACCTTCAGGAATATGCTTCTTTATCGCTTCCACATGATCAGTCTCAGTCTTGTAATTCCATGCATCATCGAAACCAAGCTTCTCAATCAAGTACTTTACTTTCTCATCAGATCCTACCGATCCTACCACACGAAGTCCATATTTCTTTGCAAGTTGACCAACAATTTGACCTACCGCACCGGCAGCGGCTGAGATCAAAATCGTCTCTCCTTCCTTTAATGGTCCTCCGATATGAATAAGTGACCCGTAAGCGGTAAGACCCGGCATTCCCAATACACCGACATAATAACTTAACGGGAGTCCAGCTGAGTTATCAACCTTCTCAAAAGTTGCTAATATATCATCCGATACACTCATATAAAGTGCAAAATTAATGACAGGAGACTTAACTAAATCACCTTTTTCAAATTTATCAGACTTGGAATCGAGAACTTCAGCAATTCCGAAACCGGCTAATGGTTCGCCGAGAGTGAATGGGAGGTTATAGGACTTCACGGACGGATTACGCATACGACCGCGAAGGTAGGGATCAAGAGAGATGTTGAGGACCTTGATAAAAAGACCGCCTTCGGGGGCTTCATCTGAGATTGTGCTTGAGATTATCGGAATATCTTCGTTTGTTGGCTATTGATTTGCTTGTTAGTTCAATTGATCACGATATATTTATATAGCTCTTTAGAAGAACTAGGATTAATTACCACGCCAGTTGGCAACTGCTTGAATATAACTGCCTTATTTTCAATCGCACCCATTTTTTAGTAGAGGTATATCACGTAATTGATATTGTGATTAGCACAGTAATAGAATATAGCGCAAACCAAGTGTGACCAAAAAAGACGTCGAGATGGGATCAATATATCGCCGAGGATACGCAATACCTTAAAGCGGTTCTGTGATCAATGCAAGTCTATTTATTTTATTGCGCGGTTTAAGTATTGTGATTTGTAATTATGGTTTATCGGCATTTATGCACTTATGCAGATTAAAATTGATGCCCGAGCAGTGGAAATTGAGGCATGAATATTTAACTCCGGAGGAGATTGGGAAAACCCCGATATGCCGATCGTCGATTACGATGCAAATTACTAGTCAATTATTCCAATATCGAGAGAAGATTAAAACGGTTTAGGAGGAGCTATAATTTCATATATTCATTCTTTATTCTTCGAAGAATTTTCCTTTCTTTTGCTCTTCTATCCTTTGTTTTCTTATCATTATTACGACTTCGTTGTACTAAAAAGCACATGTCTAATGGCCGGACATAGTGGAATGGTAAGGGTTTGAATAGTTTAGCAATGCCAGCACTTCACAAGATAATCCATGGTCTCAATATAATAGCAGAGAGGCAGCGCCAGCTAACGCGTCTACGAAACCTATAAAGTTCTCTAAACAGACTCTCGGCCAGCTTCTAGATTCGGCCAATAATTATAATAGGTAAAGAATATGTACTAACTTCTTTTACTACTTAGCGATCGGCGGCACTAGTTCCAGCCACGTAGCCGTCTAGAATTGCTACGAAAATAATCTTTATGTGCACGGCTTATATTGCTATATATTTGTGGGATAGGTAAATGAGAAATCAAAATGCATTCGAAGGCGGAGGCTAACATTAAGCACACCGGAAACGATGGATATATTTGCATTCCTGGTTTGACGTTTGTTCTGTAGATGATGCTACTTCCTAGACAGACTAGCAATAGTAATAATAATAATAATAGCAACAGCGCCAATTGCTATCATCAATATCAGTATCAGTATCAGACAGAAGAGCAGGTTTCGTGACAGACGCCCGTACAGAGAATAGAACACGGCCGGCTAGTATTTTAGCAGTGATTCCTGAATCCTAGAAACTTGGGTCCATTACAAGCAATTCAACCTAACACAATTCTAATTCGGCTACATTCCGAATATCCGGTGCAGAACGCAATTGCCGGAACGATCTATCTTTTATGCAGCAAAATCAGAATTCCCAACTCAAATTTGTCTGATAGTTTCGATACGACGACTCGAACGAACAGTTCGCGAAGAACACCTAGTACTTGACAGTTTTGCTCAATTATGTAACATTTATGAGTTCTTCAGCTTTGATATATTTCATATGCTTCGTAGCCTTGATGTAAATATGTAGGCCGGAAACGTGCATCATGAGAAAAAAATTCAACACGAACGATACACATCGGCGCGGTCATAAACGGCTAGTATTGTTCACTCGTCAACATTCTTTTCCCAATTTTCCGATTCGCCATTTTTCAATCGAATAAATGCCATATTCCAATTCCAGAATCAAATTTTATATTCTTCTTTGTTGCGAGCTGGCCATTTTGTCATGAATTGATCGCGTTCACTTTTTTGGAGTTCCTTCCTCAGCCGGGTAAGAGCCGCAATGAGTGAGGCTCGCTGAAAGTCCATTTTGGTTCTGTGTGACTGTGCATTTTGTCAGCTTCAGAGCTCGTGCAGCTAATTATTTAGAGAGGAGCATATTATATGATATGACGTAGATTGAAAGATATGTGGATTTGATTTAAAGGAGAGAAGTACTAAATTGTTAATATTATTATGTGAATATGGGTAGAAATTAGAGTAGTGATCTAACAAATCCGCGAAATCTGAGTTGAGTTGGTCTCCATCCGCATCCCAAGCCAGAATACAACTCAACTTCCATCGCAGCATGAAATATCACAACTTCTTCATTAATTTCATCTCCAAATTAAAAACTATTATATATAATTGACTCTCCGGTGCCTAGTAATGCCAAAAGAAGTACAAAGCTATTTGAAGCATATTAATTTGAGCACTATACCCTAACTCTAAATGCACCCACGTTTTGACTCTCATCTAAATTCCAACGGCGTGGCGAAAGGCTTGAACAAACGACATTCTACAAGTTAGAGAGATATTGTGCGAGTTCTCGTACATTTCTGATATAGATAAGAAAAGATATTCCACTATAGAAGCAGATCTTTGTTTTTTAAACACTTTTATATTGCTTTTATTTGTCTTCGAGTATCGGACGGCTCTTTATATGTTTATAGCGTGCGATTACTATTCTTCATATTATTCTCGTCACTGTCAAATCACCTCCTCTTCCGCAGCCCTCCCTTTTCAGTGTATTCTTTTTTAGACGGAACGATTGTCGATATGGAAGATACAATTTATGGATGTCCTATCATTAACGATAATGGACTTGCTATCGTTCCTTGGATTGCTAGAGTAACTGGGTCGTGCATGTACGGCACCATGGGTGAATTATCTTATTTATTCGGTGAGTCCTTTTTTTCAATCTCTCAAAAACCCTTTTGGTGTTAGCTAGGATCAGAGTGGTACTAATATGCGTCTTATTTGAATAAAGGATATATGTCACTGTTTGCCTGGCTTTGGGCACAACTTCCTCAAGTTATTAAAAACTACAGAAATCATTCAGTTGAAGGATTAAGCTGGCTTTTTCTTTTTAACTGGCTGCTGGGCGATGCTACAAATCTAATTGGTTGCCTTTTAACTAATCAGGTATGGGGTCTTTGTTTGCTACGTATGGGCTTGATCTAGAGGCTAACTGTTGATTAATTATAGCTTCCTTTTCAAACTTTACTGGCTGGTTACTACCTATCGATTGACGTCGTCCTTTGCAGTCAATATGTTTACTACACACAAGTTAAATCACAGACATACTACGTCCTATTATCGCCAGCCGAAGGCGGTAGCAGAGCTTCTTCAATCTCCTCCGGTGGCTCTTCAATCTCCTCTCACTCTTCTCGCTCTTCTCACACAGTTAAAAGTTCAAGCAGACGAAAAGCAAATATTATGCTCTCACTTTCTGCTATTGTTGCGATAGCTGGTGCAATGCTTGTGCCTCCTATGCCACTGGATGACTATGATTCATTCGGTGTGTGGCCGCAGGCATCGATTGGCAGCGGCGGCGGAATATCAGATACCGATAATACGACTATAAATATTATGGCGGGTTTTAATGGTTTACGACGATTTTTCAAACTTAATGGTCGCGAATTCGTTGGCCGAGTATTCGCATGGGCATGTACTACAATGTACTTAACTTCGCGCATGCCTCAAATTTACACGAACTTCGTCCGTCAATCTACCAGCGGCCTTTCAATCTTACTCTTCATCGCTGCGTTCTGTGGAAATCTCTTTTATACTCTATCGATTTTAACGAGTTCTGCGACTATGGATCCTACTCCTGGTGGTGAGCGGGAAGATTTCTTGTGGGAAGAATTACCTTATTTGATAGGATCTGCAGGAACTGTTGGTTTCGACTTTACAATTTTCTGTCAATGGATCTTTTATGGGGAAGGTAAGCAGTGGTTTCATAATTTATACTATGGAGCACAATCTTGGGATGAAGTCGAACCTCTGGAAGATAATACATCAAGAGTTAGCGTAACAGGTGCAGGGCTAATCGAAGAAGAAATGGAGGATCGAGTTGGTCCCTCTGCTGCTGCGTCAAGCAGCAGGAGCAGTAGCAGCAGTGATACATATACTGAGGAGTCAAATGCTACTCGACTTTAATTTGATCCATAAGTTTAAATTTTAATCTCGATTGAGGTTGTTGTCTTGTAGTTTGTGTTGGTATTTGAATGGGAGTCATATTCTAACTGTATTTCTGCGTTTGGGTTTATCTATATTTATATTCTTTATTGACTGCTAGATAAGAGTGTTCTTTTGCTACTACCATTTTTTCGTTTTTTTTTCTGCTGTATATATAGTCAAGCACAAGATAATCATTCTTTTTGCAGTTTATCATGATTAAATAATTTTCACGGATCTTTGGTTTTTTGTGGCTGTATTTGATTTGTCGCAGTGATATGCATTCAGTATGGCATTGTGATACGCTAGCTCTTTCAATTACATATAACAATATTCAGATCTGAAATGCAGTTACAATAGTAGGTTAACCTTCACGATCCATACTCTCTCCTGATAACTCCTCTTTATCTTCTTCATCAACATATTCCTCTATATCATCATCTGACTCTTCAGATCCTTTCGCAGTGAAGAAATCCATAGCGTGACCTCCTTTAAACGAATCAATAAAATTAAAGAATGAATAAAACGTATTTTCTTTAACTTCAACCGCATAAAGTTTATCATAAATATGTTTTTGTTTAAATTCTTCGATAATTTCATTATACGGATCAAAAGTAAGTTCACCACGTCCATAAGACTGAAGCCGTTCGTTAATACTTTCGTACATAGGTCTCTCAAGAAGTAATCCCAAAGCAGGAGCTTTCGGAATATTAATCTTTGCTTTATAAAAAGCGTCATTAATTCGTTCAACTGGAGTACCAGTCCTAACAACTTGGGCAGCCATACAAATCATCTTTCGGATTTGATGCAGCATAAATGACTGTCCGTGAATCTTAATCGAAATCCACTCTGTTCCTTCAATCAACTTAGGTTCACTAACTGACAAGTTTTTCATAAATCTCCTGGCACTAGGATCAGAATACTGTTTCTTTAGTGTAAAATTATGGAAGTTATGAGATCCTTCATAGACTTTTACCGCTTTGCGAATTATCTCTAATCGTTCAGAAGAAATTCTATACGATCGTCGTTCGCGATCTTCAATAGCTCGAATTTGATTAAAAATACCCATTTGCTCTTCGGTCAAAGCAAGAGGCACAGTAGGTTCATCAATATGCTTGTCACCACTTTCCTTTGGAATATTTGCAGTATCGCGAAGCATTGCCGCATAGTCTTCAAGAATATGATCATCGGTATTAATACCTGCCTCAGTAAGTTTCTCATATACTGCTTTCCAAAAGTTTTCACCTTCTTCATCAGGTAATTGAACTCCAGGAAATTTCTCATTCATCTCCTTAATCCGACGACCAAATAAAGAAGTAGGTCTGGGAGGTAAAAATGAAAACGTAGGGATTAAATATTCGTAAATTCGAGATCCACAGTGTTTTCTACAATCAAATCCTTTTGTAGTTCGTGATATTCCCCATACTCGAATTGTTTCTGGCAAATGAGAATTAATCTTTTCAACAATATCTTCATCTACGATTATAAGCTTTGCGGAAATAACATTTCCAGCGGCGTGAACTCCTTTATCGGTTCTGGCTGCTCTCATGAATCCAACCTAGTGATATAAGAAAATGTCAAAAATTAGAACTATTTGAGAGAAAACGTAGACGGATTAAAGTATATATACCTTTTTGGGATCATTTGAATTGTCTTTGGAGATTGCGCCTGCTTTAACAAGGGCATCAAAAAGATCACCTTCGATAGTCTTACAAGGAGGATTCCTATCCAAGCAAAATAAATTAGCCAACAAGTCAAAAGAAACAAACCGTTTCCGATCCAGAAATAAACAAATAAACAAACATACAATTGCATGCCATGATACCCAGTTCCACAATATCCAACCAAACAAGCTGCTTTTCGCTTCGGTCGTCGCTCCTCTTTCTCTCCTTCTACTTCTCCATTGCGTTTCGGACGTGGTCCCCAATCTGTACGAGGTTTTTTGGGTCTTTTGTCTTTGCTACAACGCCGTAAAAATAGTAGATGTCAGAATGGCGTTTTAAAATAATTAAAATAGTGATAAGTAACGCAGCAATTCACCTTCCCACCTTCGAGTCACCTCCTCCGCCCCGGCCTCGCTTTTTCCCATTATTTTGCATTCGTTTGTTATCGGTAGCATCGCTTCCTTTGTCGCCGTTGTCGTTATCGTCATTCGCTGGGTGATCAACTGAAGACGAAGCAATGGTCTCGCTGGGAGCGGTAACCGACACAGAATCGGCATTTACTTTCTGCTGCTCGTCGATACTGATCTGTGTAGTAACCTGCTGCTCTTCTAAGCTCATTTGTTTCCTTTATGCTGCTTGTTGGTCTCGACACTGCGAGAGAGAGAACAAGTTGAAGAGAATTGATGATAGATATATTCCTATAAAAAAGCACGGAGAGGAGGGAGAAGAAATTTTGAGTTGAAGAAAAAACTTTTGTTGAGCCGCACGTCTTTCTCGCCAGAGAAAATTTCCCAAATCTCCCAACGTCTTCAAATTTCAATAATCGACATCGCCAATACATATATTTGCAAAAAGTAAGAAGAAGGGAGAATATATAATATAAAGGAGAATATAATGAGACCATTAACGGAAGACGAGACTAAGACTGTCTTTGAGAAACTTGCGAACTTTATCGGTCGTAATATTACACATCTGATTGATAGACCGGATGACCCGCACATTTTTCGGCTACAAAAGGATAGAGTGTATTACATGAGGTTCGTATTCTTCAAGCATTTGGAAGAAGAAGGAGAATATACTAACAAGTACCTTATTAAACAGCGAAAGAGTTATGCGATTCGCAACGTCAGTTGGAAGATCAGAGTTAATGTCTCTAGGCGTTTGTCTGGGTAAATTTACAAAGACGGGAAAATTTCGACTTCATATAACTGCGGTTGATATACTTGCTCAATACGCTAGATTTAAAATCTGGATTAAACCAAACGGTGAAATGTCTTATTTATATGGAAATAATATCTTGAAAGCTCATGTCGGCAAAATGAGTGATGATATTCCGGAACATACTAGTGTTGTTGTATTTGCTATGAATGATATTCCTTTGGTGAGTGTGTTTTTTTGGTTATCTTCTTTCAAGCTTTTAAATTGGTGGAAGGATTATTTAACTAACGTGGGCTTTGATGTAGGGATTTGGAGTTACAGCAAAATCGACTACCGATGCGCGAAGATTAGATCCTACTGGAATCGTAGCATTCAGACAAGGCGATATTGGCGAATATCTTCGCGAAGAAGATACTCTCTTCACATAAAGTCAAACCTTCTCTTCAAAACTTGCACTTGACAAGAAAGGCAAAAGTTCACGCGTTCCTCAAAATCAAGGGTGTTTTAATGTCATATTTGTTTTTCGGTTTGCTTTTTCTTATCTCTTTTGGTTTGTTACATTTTTTTGTTTTACTTTGAAATCATGTATGTTAGTTGGAAATGAAGACTTGCACTATCGGTTAAGCTGCTGTTGACACAATATTACGATACAAACGATGACGAGCATTAAACAAAAACCCATCATGCTCTTCAAACAACTATATATACACCACACCCGACATGTAACTGCGCTAAAGTAACAAACGTGCTAATATTATACACTACTCATCCTCGAAGCCCTAACAGCTTTCCTTCCCTGTAGTTCAAAAATTTCATTCTCAATCGCAATTAATCCAGGATATCTCGGTACACCATTCTTAAACAACGTCTCTAAAATCCCCGCCGCATGATCGATTTTCTTCTTTCCAATCAAGAGTTGAATAATGGCAGTAGCTAATGCTACATTTGTCTTGTCATTCGAAAAGCGATTTAATGCTCTTCCTAAAACGTTCTTGCCTGAATATTTCCCACCAGTAGCAAATGGATCCGAAATTGATGGCTGGAAGGTTAACAAACGAATTCCCTCATCTTCAGGAAATTCCTCAAGATGCTTTTTAATTCCTTTTTTAACAGCCGTTTCTTTACCAGCTAAATATTCGACGCTTAAGCGATTAGCGGAGATTAACTTGCGCTGGAATTTAATATAGGACGATTTTGAAGATGAGGTTTGAAGGACAGAATCGAGTTGCCGCAGAGTGATGTGTGGATTGGAAAGATTGTAAGATGGCACCTCCCCGATAGAGAGACTATTGTGGATAAGAAGGTCTTTGACGAGAGGTTCGGTGTCGCTTATCATATAACGTTAGTAAACGAGAAACTGGTCATAAGATAAAGTTTAGTGGCACAAATACCTGGTGATTTTGAGATCAGAAAGGATTTCAAATGCTTCCTTCTTCTCACCTAGAAGAATACGGACATATGCAGCTTGAATTAAGATAGGATAGAGCTCATCTTGAAGCTCGCTCTCAGATAGGCCTTCAATGTTTTGCGCCATCTCTACATCAAAAACACATATTAGAACCGGTCGAGAAATAGAATCAAAGACGATAAACATACCCTTAGCCTGTGCAAGAAGTCCCAAAGCTTCTTCATATTTCTGCTCACTAATTTTCAAAGAAGCTAAATTATAAGCTTGTTCATGAGAGATTGGAGACATTGATGGTGTTGCTTGAACATCTTGGTTCCACCACCGTTGCTGAGTTTGAATTGCGAGTGAATTGACGAGGATATCATGATCTTCGCCATCGACCTGCAAAATAAAAAACAGATACAATTGTTAGCTTGAAAATGCGATTGCGGAAGAAAAGAGAGGAGGAGAGGAAGTACAATATATGATTCTGACATTAGGTCGTCATAGATTGCCTTTGCTTCAGCAAACTTATCCTGACGATAGGCCTACATGACAATCCAACAATTAGCTTTTCGTAATTCAGAATTCATAAAGCGAGAGTCAATCTCACAATCTGAGCCTTCAAATGCTTCAATCCTCTAATATCAGCGCCGCTAACGCCTCCTATCTTCAAAGCCTCTTGAATAAGTTCATTGGCATCTTCAAGCTTTCCAACTCGGTAAAGACAATATCCTTTCTCCAATACAAGTTCATTCTTCTCGAGCTCAATCTTTCCAATTTCGTTAAGAACGTCATTATATTTATCGACTTTAATCAACGCAACGATTTTTGCCTTCCGAGCTCGTTTATCGGTCGGATCTTGAGCGAGCACTTTGTTCGCAACGAAAACGACCGAATCGTGCTCTTCATTGGCGACGTGCATCGTTAGGTTCGAAAGAAGCTCTTGCAGAGAAGGTTGTTTTTGAGAAGCTTTCTTTGGTGGCATTTTCACTTTTTGTTATTGCTCTTTCGAAATGATGTTGCGGTATCTTTTCTTCTGAAATATTTATGGAATAATTCGTAGACTGTATTGGTGAGGGCTTTGCTCGAGGCAGATTCGCTCTTAGCAGTTAGTTTGGTAAAAATAATACGAACAAAATTTCACAAAATATCTGTATTTTTGTATCCAAATTACTGTCAGGCAAGTGCTTGAATTTTTTACGGCTCCTGGCCATCGAAATTTTTCAGCGTTCTTCCAACATCGAGATAATACGCGAACAAGGGTGACCAGAAGAGATAGATAAGGAAAGAACATGAAGATTACGATTTCATTTCCGGGTATGGGCTCGCCTTTCCGATGTCTGAATCGTTCTTCACTGCCGCAAACTATTTCGAACTTGCAGCAGTCGGCGATTACGGCTCGAAATTACTCTGTCCGATTTCCCAAAAAGCAAAATAGTACACGTCCAAAGCCAAAACAACAATCCAAGCAATTTATTCAGCAAATAAGGACAACAGGTCGTCCATTTCGCGGGCCACCCAAAAAACCTGCACGGATGCTACTTTCAAAGCGGGTAATTGAACCATCATTAGCTCAGCGTTCACGATTTTCACACGACGATTTCCGAAGACAAAAGACTCGTGAACGGGAATTTAAAGAAGCTCAAGATCAAACTCCTTTGCAATCTGGACCACCAAACGCAGCTCAGTTTGGTGTTTTGCAGCAAATTCCTGCTGAATCGAGAATACCGCTGAATGCTACTGTTGCTAGGTTAGATCAATTTGAAGCTTTGAGGATTCTACCTGTTGTTAGAGAAGCCGTTTATCGACGTTGTCTTGCGGATGTGGAGATGAAGAAACCGACGCCTATTCAATCACTTGCGATTCAAAAGCTAATGAGACTTCCTCCTCCATCAGTAAGAATTGCGAATCTTGGTACATTACCAGATAAATCTGCAGAAGCAGAAGAATCTGACGAAGATTATTATAAACGCAAAATGTTGAGAAGAAATCTCTCGAAATTGAAACCTGACTTGCAGAATTTTTTGATTGCGGCGGAAACTGGATCTGGAAAGACTCTCGCTTACTTAATACCGCTCATGTCGATGTTGAAAGAGGAAGAAACTACGAACTCTCCTGCGATTTGGGGACTTGATGCGAAGTCATACATTCGATCTGTGATTCTTGTACCTACGCCTGAACTCGTGAAACAAGTACTTCTGGTGGTAAAGGAACTTAGTCATGATGTTAAGTTATCATCAGCAGGTCTTTCACAAGAGACATCGCGTGACGTGGCAAATGGTCTTGCCAGAAAACAGATTGATATTTTAGTTTCGACGCCGGTTCCTCTACTCAAGTTGATTGAGCGGGTTGAACGAAATCACGGCAGTCCACTCTTACATGACTGTCGTAAGATTATTATTGATGAAGCAGATAGTCTTATGGATCGTTCATTTAAAGAAAAGACAATGTCACTTTTACAAACTCCTCCGAGACTCGAGCTAAGTGTATTCTGCTCTGCGACAATTCCGAAGTCTTTCGATCATACTTTACGAAAAGAATATCCAAGTTTGACACGTATTGTCGCACCTCGATTACATCAAATTCCTCGACGAATCATGTTCTCAACAGTTGATACTTCATCTGAACCTTTCTATAACGATAAACGCAAGGCACTCGTTCAAACCTTATACAACATCGATCGGCATGAAAGTGAAGCAGGAAAACTTAAACGAGTGGTAGTCTTTTTAAATCACCGTGAAAATGTGGAAGAATTAGTTGAATACCTTACAAAATTACGAATTCCAGCAGTTGGATTAACTCGTGATAATTCACTTGACGAACGGTCTAAAATGATGCGAGAATTTAGATCTGGCTCACCTTCCATCAAATTAGGAGGTGTTGATCTCGTATCTGGAGAAATTCAAAGCTTGAGAATTTTAGTTACCACGGATATCTTTTCTAGAGGAATTGATATGAATAACGTTCGTACTGTCATTTTATATGATGTACCGTTCTCCTCTATTGATTTAATTCATCGAGCTGGAAGAACAGGTAGAATGGGCGCTAAGGGACGCGTAATTTTGTTGGCTGCAAAGCAAGAATTAAAACCTTGGTTAAGAGGGTTAGATACTACAATTAACAAGGGCCAGGCTTTGGTGTGATTGCGGCAGCATTTTTCTATCGACATTCAGATTGTAAATATTTAGGTACTATTTGTCGGCGTTAATTTTTTTAGTGGCTTCATTTTGCAGGTTTTGTTGTATATAATATAGCCATTTATCTCGACTGGACGTCCCACTGGAAAGTACAAATTGTGCTAAAGTAGATGTTCGAGGATTGATTGGAATTTTTCTTATATACGGTATTTCGAGAATGTAGTACCCAACAGCTTCTATCTGCAGAGCAGTGATTGAATTGAATTCATCAATCACGGATGTCTGACTAGATTATACAAGTTCGGGAGATTGACTCTGAGTATAACAAACTCAGATGGGGCCTACAGTTTAGTTCAGTTGTGTTTGTGCTTTTTTGGTGGATTTCCAACACTTTTCTGGTTCCGACATGCAGTAATAGAAGCAATTATGCTATGCATGCGATTTAAATAGAATACGCAAACAGAATAATAATCAGAATATATTAATAAACAGACCAAATAGCGATACTAAAAGGAAAATGGATGTAGAAGCATACCGGCCACGCATCACCCATAGCAATCGCAATGGCAGCAGAGGATACGTATGGCACTTGGATTACTGCGTAAATAAAAGACATTGATATCAGCACTGAACATCGGCTCACTCAGGATATGGAAGATCATCAGAGTGGAATTTGACAAGTGTGCTGGAGTTCTACGAGAAAAGAGTTGACGTTAGCGTCGACGTAACATGACTCGGAGCAAATGATAAGAAAGGGAATCATGTCAAGACTGTATTATTAATCAAAACAAATAACGACATAATCGGAAATAAACTGAAAGAGTTGATTAAAAAGCACAGAACTGCGCGGAAAACGTGAAGCGGAGCAAGAAAGGATGAAAATTTGACGAGGATATGAGAGCGAGTCGAGTCGAGTCTGGGTCTTCGGGTTCTAATAAGTACACAATGCCAGTTTTAGTATTCTTATGCATTAATTCTGCTTTTATTGATTGGCATCTGAATAGAATACCACTATTGATTCAGCAAATGCATTTTTATACTATGAAAAATAGAAAATTCAAAGGGGCTCTAAAAGTCCCCTGTTTTTTTAATATTGGAGAATGTACTGCCACTGAGGCGTGACCGCCTCCTCTGCCACCGCGAGCCCATCTGCCTCAGCTGCGTAATGGCAGAAATATTAGCAATATAAGGACTAATATATGCAACCACAATAAACACAATCTGCGCACAAGCAGACGCAGACGCAAAGCGCCCCAACTAATTGGACTTGCTCGCAGCTTTAACTACAGTAACGCAGCCCTCCCGACTCCTTCCGGAATATTGCCGTGTTTGCCGCGCTCGATTGGCTAGTGACTGTGGCGAATGACGTAGCGCGGCGCAGTAAGCACGCGAGGTCGCTGCCTATATGAGCCCGGGACCGTCGCTTTCTCGTGAGCTACAGTAGTCAACTTATTCCGCTTTTTCGCACCAGCAAACAACTAAACAAGCAAACAGAATGTCTAATATCGATATCGAAAAGACAAAAGAGGGTCTCTGGCCGTACGTCCTCAAACGGGCCATTCCCGCGGGAATTGCCACCGGCTCAGTTGGTCTTCTCGCGAACCATCACCTCATTACACGTTACGCCGCTGCCTCGAAGCGCAATGCGTCTGCCCGTACTTTTATGATGGCTGGTTCATTCTTGATGGGCTTTATCACTGCTACTGAGGTTTACTCACTGAAATACGAGCGTTATATCTCGCTGAAGATTAACAACTTGATCAATGAGACCAATAATGAAATTGATCCCAAGCCGAAGGTTGAATTGCCTTTGACTGTCACTGACAAGGCTATCAAATACCTTAACGAGAACAGATTCAAAGGTATTTTACTGATTTTACTATTTTTTTGTTTTGGTAATTTGTACTAATCAGGATTATAGCTTTCCTTGTTGCTTGGGTTGCTTCGCTCGGTGCTGCTGGTTTCGCAGTCTCACGCGACAAACTCATGACTACTTCCCAGAAAGTCGTTCAGGCGAGGTATGCTCTTAATCCTTCATTGTTCCATTAACTGAATAGTGCAAAGAAAATCGTAATTAACAACTATTATATATAGAATGTACGCTCAGGGATTCACTCTCTTGCTGATTGTCGGCTCGGCTGGTCTGTCGATGCTTGAAGGCGACAAAGTAGCAAGTAAACCTCTCATTGAAGAAGAGAGCTGGCAAAAAGCTTTACATTCATATCCTACATCGAGCAAATAAGCCAATTCATTTTTAAACAGAAACGAATTTAGTTTCACACTCCTACAATTATCTACCGTGCACATCATACAGCAGACAGGCAAACGAACGAGCAGGACAATAATGGAATTATATAATTTTAGTAAATTTTTCTTGGGAGGAAACTAGATCTGAATACGAATCACAAATAGAGGGCAGGATCAAAATATTTTATATAAACATGTACACATTTAGGGTGTTTTCAATTTCGACTTTTTCTTTCTTTTTGGCGCAATAATCTTTCTTTCTTGTTTCTCCTGCATAAATCTCAAATCAAATTGTACTATACGCGCGAGCATTAGAATATCAAGTTTTCAATATATATGACATTATTATTCAAAAATAACTCTCATCTGCGAATTTAAAATGGAAAGGCTCAGTTAGCGCGTAGCTAGTGCGCGGTTATCAATGATCTTGAATGACTGTTCGGGTCTCTTGGGTGAGAATAATTTTAATTTTGCTATTATTGTTATTAGTACTTTGAGTTATCATGTCTTTCCTACATCTCTTTATTTGTAACACAGATTAGCTCTCATTTTTGAAATATGTTCATCACAGATAGTTATCCTCACGCACGAACGGCTGGCCTTATGTTTTTTCAGATTATTAAATAAATTTGGTATCCCACTGTTATTGTCTCTAGTCGCTAATCAACCGGATAGCTGCACTATGGAGATATTCAATTGCAAAAATATTAAACTCCTTCAATATATACTAACGTCACAACCAAGTCTTGCCTTCTCCACCGCCACTCTCATCCTCCATGCCAAAAAATCTTCTCTGGCTATTCAACCACCTAGCCTGTCTCGCGCTAATCTCAACTCTAGGGGTGGTAGGAGTCATAGTAGAAGGTGTAGATCTTCCAACAATCGTACGTCTCCAATCAACGCGGTAGCTGTTAGATGATGATGATGATGTTGAGAATAATGCTGGCGGGGGTGGTGCTGGTCGACGATGCGTACTAAATGATGCTGCAGGTGGAGGAAGTTGTAAAGTTGAATGTTCTTCGTTCGCCTCTTGTTCACGATATTCCATTACAGTCGCGGAATATTTTCGATCAGGAAATTCATTTCTGTCATGCTCAATAATTGGCGACCCAGCAGACCGGACTTCAGAAGAAGCATAATCATCCAAAGATTCATCATGACTTTCTTCATCCCAAGGTAACAATCTCTTCCTTTGTAGCACATGATCAGGAACACGAACGCGGCCTACAGAATCATCGCAAGAAGTAATTGTCAACGCATCAAAAGGACCTCCATGAACAATACTTTCTGAAACCGCATTCTCTGTAGGATGTGCTGCTCTTGGCCGACTATTTCTTGCAGCAAAGAGGCCAACAACTGAATCATTAGGCTGAACGGTTAGTCGTTTCTTTTGTACTTGTAAGTGATTCTGTTGTTGTTGTTGTTGCTGTAATTTCTCGATAATTGCGTTGCCGTATTCATCAAATCGAACAGGATCATGGATATAATCTTTACCAAACTCAGCTCCTTCTTCATCTTCTTCTCCATCTCCTTTATCCGCTCTTGGACCCCCCCATGTCCGCTGTCCTGCGGTAAAGACTCCGTATACCATATAGGCCCAGTTAAGAGCCGGATTAAGGATATACATAAGCGGATAAAGCCATGCTTTATACCTATGTAAGCGAGCACCGACAACAATCATAAGTCCCCAATTCAATCCCAGAGTAACAGCAATCATAGTATACGGTAATTGAGATAATCTCTGTGTTCCGGTAGCCACGCTCAACGCCATGACAAATAGCAATAGAGCAGTAGTTCGGATAGTATTCTGCATCATACGGACGATACACAATAATGGATACCGTTTCCATAATCGCAAATCTGTAAGCATACAAATTTCACTGGTAATAAATCCCAAAAACCATCTCCGCCGTTGTTTAAGTAAGGTTCGATATGTAGTAACTGCTTCGGTCTTACAAAACGCTCCTGTACAAAGTTGAATTTGAAATCGACTTCGCGCTCCAAGCATGAATAGATGCGTAAGCCATCTATCTTCACCTAAATGTGACTTTCCGAAATCAAACATGTCTTCTGCATTTTCTGCTGATTCGGCAAAATAATACTTTGCCATATTTCGAAATGCTGAAAATCGTAACATTGTTAAAGCTCCTGGTAGACATGTAACTGATCCACAAGCGCTCTCAACAGTACGTTCAAAAAGTTGCCCATGAACGTATTCAATATCTTGCAAAACCGTAAGCAACGTCCGCTTTTCAGCTGTACATGTGATAATTCCTGTCATTGCCAACATTGGTGCTTCTCTATTTTGTTTGAGCTCCATTTCATAAACGAAATTTTGAACGCAATATTTATCGAGGATGATATCAGAATCAATAAATAAAATAAATAAGTCGTCGCGAGTTTCATGATATGGTGTATACATTTTATCAATCAATCGAAATGACTTCTTTTGACAATGTCTCTTTCCTCCATGAACAAATCTCGACACCGTAATCGTAACACCACGATAAACAAGTTCAATTGAAACAGGATATTTTTTCAAAGGAGTAAGAACTCCAAGTGACGCTAATGTTGACAGATAAAGTTCATTAATATCTGCTCCATCAAATGAAACAAATAAATGAAGACTGGATTTAGGATACTCGGCATCGCATGCAGAGATAATTGCTGTCATGAGAACAGACGGAATTTCGTGGTAACAGGGCATGACGACCACCACTGTTGGTGCAGTTTCGGAAGTGAGCGCTTGCTTGATTCTATGCAAATCTCTTGTGTTAAAAATTACGAGTAAGATCAAAGAAAAGAAAACGGTGTCATACCGAGGCTTTGGACCAAGACTATGTCGTAACAAATGGAAAATGCAAAGTAGCCAAGGTATACCCAGCAAAATCGAAAAAGCAATACAAGCAAACATTTGCAAACCATTAGCGACTTTGTCCGGAACATATCCTGCAAGTTGCCTGGGTAACGGCATCGTAACCGCCATGACTGGCAAGAACGTCAATCGAAGGACCATAAACACAAAAGTGACGACGAGAGCAAGAAGTTTGATTGAAGCGTTTTCGGCTTTGACGTAGACCTTTACTAGGCAGTATAAAAACGCAAAAATCCAAAGTAGCCACTCGAGAAGGGCCATGAGAAAGAGAACACCGACTAAGGCGGTGTAGACGATGTCCTGCGAACGCCATGGATTGCCTTCGAGCATTTCTTCGACGCAGTGACCTGACGACGGGGAAGAAGAAGAACAAGAAGAGACGACATGGTGGTAGTTTTAATTAGCAGGTGCGGTGGTGTAAAACAAGGTAAGTAAGAAAACAATCGATTTGAGGCAATATGGAATCCCATGATGTACCCTTACGCGCTTTAGAATTTGGCGTGGAAATACCTTCTGGTTGTGAGCCATGTACCTGCCCGGTCTTGCAAACAGTAATATCAGGCCATTTTACACAATACAAAGACAAATGCAAATGCAATCACAATAAAATAACAAGATATTAATTCTCAAAATACCTCCATCTAGTTCAAGCGCGTACTCGCCAGAACATGAAAAATATACAAAGGCCTGCTGCTTAGCCATATCTAAGCCGTATTGCGTCTCCTTTTTCCTGTTTTTTCTCGGCACCTTCTTCCACTTTCAATTTGATACCAACACGTGAACACTCAAACCAGTAATAATAGCGCGATACGCGAATGCGTGCGCTGGCATTGTACTAATACCTACTATATAATAACTTAGCATACTAGATCCTATAGGAGAATTACTTCATTTGATTAACTGCAGCACTGTACTTTAGAAACAGAATAGAAAAGATAAAAAAAACTACTAAATTTAATCCACATCCCTCATCTCCTCGTCAGTAGGCTCCTCCTTCGAATCCTCCTTTGAAGCCTCCTTCCGCTTCTGCTCGGCCGCAAAAGCAGCAGCAGCAGCAGCCTCTCGAGCTTCCTCAGCCTTACGAGTCTCCTCGTCCTTCTTACGCTGCTCAGCCTCCTTCTTTTCATTCTCAGCCTGCAAATATCTTCCCTTAATCACGCCTCCAACTGCATTAAGTTCCTCGTATTTGGCAATATACTGAGCCTTCGTAGCATCCTCTCCATCTCCATAAAGCCAATCCTCAGCATCGTCAAGCATAGAACGGAACTTGCTCTTCTCGTCCTCTGAAGCAAATTCAGCGTACCGATCATCGACCTTACCCCGCATATCGTAGATATACTCCTCGAGCGCATTCTTGCGGTCCTCAGTATCAGCAACGTGCTTATCATCCTCAACCATCTGGTTCTCACGCTCAATAAACTCGTTTTTAACGCTTCCCTCTAAACTAGTAGTAGCGTGAACAATCGACAAAGTATCACGCTTAACCCACTTCTTAACCGTCCGAGTCTTGACAGGCTTCTCTTCCTTCTTCTCCTCTCCCTCAGTAGCAGTACCTTCCTCCTCAATAGGCTCCTCGACAGTAACTTCCTCAGCAGTGTACGCAGAATCAACAGTGACGAGACCTGAGTGATCTGTTCTCAGACGAATTTTAACTGCAGGCGCATCACCCTTCTCACTTCGCTTAGCTCCCTTAATAGTCCACTTGCCGATCCAAGGCCCAACACCACCTGGCAACTCAGTTGGGTTGGTGTATCGCGCTTCGATATCGAAATCTGAGTCACGGAACAGAGTAATAATCTTAGTCGAAGGAATAGCATTTCCATGAGGGAAAACTTCGAGCTCTGAAAGATCTTCGTCGGCAACTGCTTCCCATTGGAAAGTGACAGAGTACTGATTAACATCCTCAAACTTATACGGTCGCACGCGAAGAGTAGGAGAGTGACTAGCGCAGACAAAAGCACATCCACGGGCAATAGCTTCATCCTGGTTGAGAGTGAATGACAACTGCTTTCCAAAGAACTTTGAAATGGTATCCTTGATCGAAGGAACACGTGTGCATCCACCGATAAGCTCGACAGAGTCAATATCCTCAGGTGAGAGCTTAGACTCGGCAATCGCCTTCTCGAGAGGAGTAACAAGACGGTCAAGCAAAGGCTTAACAAGCTCCTCAAGATCAGCGCGCTGCAGAGTGGACGAAACATCAACGTCATTCATGACGGACTCGATATTAAGAGGAGCAGTAGCATTAGCAGACAAAATCTTCTTCAGGCGCTCAGTCTGAGTAGCAACGCGAGAGTATCCCTTCAAGTTCTCGTGAACATCAATCTTGTACTTGTCCTTAAACTCGGCAGCAAAATGCTCGGTCAAAGCATAATCGAAATCACGTCCACCAAAGTGGGTGTCATATGCAGACGCGAGGACTTTTAGCTCTCCCTGCTTGAAAGCCACGACAGAGACATTGTAAGAGGAATGACCAATATCGACAAAAACAACATTCTTAGCAGGACCTTCAGGGAAAGTACGGAAAACTCCATAGGAGATCGCAGCAGCGGTCGTCTCATTAACGAGTCTGACGGGATTCAGACCAGCGATATAGCTAGCATCAATTATCGCGCGGCGCTGAGCATCAGTATACCAACCGGGCACACTTAGCGCGACATCAGTCACCGGCATCTTGATCTCATTTTGAGTAATTTGCTTAATCTTTCCAAGATACATAGCAACAAGCTGAGTAGCGGTGAAAACAGTCGTCTCACCAAGGTACTTGACCTTGACTCCGACGGATCCACCAACATCCACGAGTTCGCCGGCGATGTAGCGCTTCTCGTACTGAACCTCTGGGTCATCGAGAGTGCGGCCAAGGATACGTTTTAGCGAGCCGAGGGTGTTTTTTATATTTGTGATTTCTTGGGTCTTAGCGGATTCGCCAATGAATCGGTTCTTGACGCCAAAAGCAACGAGAGAGCTGGACAGTAGAGGGTCAGCAAAGAATGATTCGCATCATACAATTGCAGGATACATACGGAGTGGATCTGTTTGAGACTTCGTTGACGATAACATCGATACCTCTGTTTCGCGCAACCTGCAATAAACTGTTAGCATATTATAGAAGCAATTGAGCAGGAATGAGAGAGCACATACGGCCACGACGGTGTTTGAGTTACCGAGATCAATACCAACAGCACCAGACATGTTGACTTATAAATATAGGAAAGAAAGAAAGAAATATGGGAGGACAAGTGATTCAGCAATGAAATCCGAATTATATGTCGACAACTAAAAAGAAGACAAAAGACTGATCCCAATATTATAAATTCTTCCTCGCATGGCGAAGGATTTTTATCCAGAACAATTTGAGTGCTGCTCACAGTGTTGTGAGTGAGTTTGTGAGCAAATCACGGTTCGATAGCATACTACGGTATTCCGCCGCCTTCTACGAGTCGTTTGCAGACACATAAAGAGAGCTACAGAGTATATTTGGTGTGAATTATTTGTTAATAGGCTGTGGATTTGCTAGTTTTTCACTATTGTAAATTATTGGCAGGGGAAAGTGGCCTCTGCCTCGATGAAATAGTGGCATATCGCAAGAGCGCCAAAGATTACAGAAATACATATAATAATATTAGCTGCATCGCAGAAATGAGGTACACTCCGTAATGAGCTCACCCTATGACCAGAGCGATTATTATCACAGTCCTACAGAGCACACTCGACAGCGCCACTTAGTGAGTCGCGAATCAACGAGAGTTGATCTCAATAACTGGCTAGTACGCACAGCCTAACCACACAGCTCAGTACAGCAAGCACACTCATCCTCATCCACAGCTCGCCTATAACGGTTCCCAATGAAGACCTAAATCAAACTACTCCAGTTAGTCACAATCTCGAAATGCAAAAAGATCAAGACAATTGGAAAGGACAGAGTCAGATAGGAGCGAAAGACTTGATGGCTGAAGTTTCAACATGTTTGATTCAGTTGAACTATGCATTGTATTTGAATCATCATATGAACTGTCCTTTTCGCTTGAGCAGAATGAAATTGGCAAATTAACATACCTTTAATTTGCATTAGTATCAGCAGCTATAAGCAGCAGTTGTTATCGCACAAAGCAATGTAAAAGCAATGGCGAAAAGAGCAAACGCGCTGCAGAAAAAAAAATATTCTTAAATAATACTCGTGCAAACCCTAATTCACAGAGACCAATGTCGTCCCGTCTGATAGTGCGAATTAATCCTCCGGCTGCCCTTCTATCTCCCACCACTCTTTCGTCTCTTAACAACCAAAATGGACGCCACTCCGCGTTGGGCAACAATTGTGCGCAACACGAACGAGACCAAAATCCGCGTCCAGCTCTCGCTCGATGGCGGTCCTCTGCCTCCCCTCGACGACAAAGACTCAACCACAAAGCCCGCACCAGAGACCGACCATGCAACTCAAAAGAGTCAAAGTCAGGAAATCATCGTCAACACCGGCGTCGGCTTCTTTGATCATATGATTCATGCACTTGCAAAGCACTCGGGCTGGAGTATGAACATCTTCTGCGACGGCGACTTACACGGTACTGCCCTCTCTCTCTAATTCTCTCACTGTGAAGTCATCTCAGCTAACGAACCCAATTCAACAGTTGACGACCATCACACAACCGAAGATTGCGCAATCGCAATTGGCCTAGCCCTTAAAAAAGCTCTCGGTCCAATCGTGGGTGTCAAACGCTTCGGCTACGCCTACGCTCCTCTCGACGAAGCTCTCTCGCGCGCCGTGGTCGACCTTTCCTCGCGTCCCTACTGTGTATCCGACCTCGGCCTGAAGCGTGAAAAATTAGGCGCATTATCAACCGAGATGATTCCACATGTACTCAACAGTTTTGCGCAGGGTGCTGGCATTACTATCCATGTGGATTGCATTCGTGGAGCAAATGACCACCACCGTGCCGAGAGTGCATTCAAGGCACTGGCTATTGCTATCAGAGAAGCCACGACTCGGACAGGAAAAAACGAGGTGCCGAGTACTAAAGGAGTTTTGTAGATTTGTTTATTTTTGCATGTTTTAATTGTGATCTTGGACTATATTCTTTGATTCATATGTATGAAAATTAGAGAAATTAAAATAATTAATTATTAAAATGTAAAATGCAAAGTTTGAGCCGCGCACTACTGTTCAAATCGTGAGAAAACACGAGATTTTTAATAATGGGACTGGCGGCAATGGCTCCTTTAGTCGTCTCTCAGTCTGTTATAAATGCAGAATTAATAGCTCATGCGAAAGCATTGGATTCTGCCGCTTCAAAAGAACGTGAAGAGTTCACTCTCGTTGTGTCCAAGGCACGGCAGCGACGTAGTGCAGCCGCCACTCAACGACCTACTGGCAGAGAAGATTCAGCGGCAAATGCACTATATTCAAATTCTGACGGTAGCAAAAATGATAAAGCAGCGGGATCACTAGAGTTCGCTAACGTTGGTGTGAGAAATAGACGGAAAAAGGCACAGTCGTCGAAGTATAAGGCGAGACCTGATACCAAAGAGCCTGATGATTATGTATCGAGCGTGTGTCACAAACTAGACGCTCTGAGACGTCAAAAGAAGTTTTACGATGCTTTACTTGGAGATGTGACAAAAGAGGAAGGTGCTGCAAGTCCTGATAGAGGTATATTATTTCAAGCACTTGGGCAAAGAAAGATCTTACATATTCGCTGTCTTGCTCTTGGGCGATTGACGCAGAGTGATTATTCTCTCATGCAGCTTGCATTATTGCTTGCTATGCGAGAGAAGTTAGAGTCGATTAATACTAACTCTGTCTCTCTTTCATGCCATGATCCAGATTTTGTGGAATTGGATATCGCGACATTGAAAAAGTTGGGCATCAACACAGAGACACATGATACTGGTGAAGTCTTGCAACTTGTCGACGAATCTTATACACCAAGTGCAACTGAAGAAGAACAAACTAGTCTTGAAATTATTTCAAGGCGTGAAGAAACACTGTATTATATGCCACATGCTCCAATCGGTCTAGTCGAACTGATCATGGGTCTTCCGGGTGTACAATTCGTCCTCGGAAACGACGTGTTGGGCTATAGAGAGCGTCTCTGGGGTCAGGTGGAAGTTATGTATCCTACAATACGTGCTATAATAACTGATGTTGTACAAGCGGAAGACGATAACGTCGATATAAGGGAACACATGTGGACAAGAATTCGATTAAGTGATAACTTGGCACGCGATGAGAGTTGGTGGATGAGTGTTAATGATCTTGCGATGCACTGGCGTAAGTGCTGAGAGTTATTCGATAAATATCCTTCTATAGTACTGTGTAATAACAATAAGATTGACATATCAGTGCTTTCGAGATTATACGTGGCATTGAAATATAATTATTGATTAAAATCAAAGAACCTACTGCATATGCATAAACGTACAGATGTATTGCGCTTATGCAGTTTGGATGACTTCGTCTTCCCACTTAAATAATGTCATCGGTTCGACAACAGCAAGGCGAAGGGACTCCTGTAAATATGACTGATAATGATCATTCGAACGCAGAACTGTATACAGGTAGTGCTTGCTACTCGAATATTTGTCAAAAGAACGCTGTCGACTGTTGCACAGAACTTCGACACCGATCATGAGGCAGAGCCAGTGGATGCCACGCGAAAGGGACATTATCGGCCATTGCTAAGGCGAATGGACCGTTTAGGAGCAGCTGCGACGGGTATAAAAATTCCAGTTTATGCTCAAATACTTGAAATATGTGCATTACACGAGGACGGTCAAAAGCAGAATCCACAGTCGCTTGTTTCCGAACTTCTAATCGACAAAGTCGACAACCATTTCCGCAAAGCAATTTACGATACAGCAAACATCTACAGACTCACGATCCGGCCCAAAGAAGAGAATGATTACAGAATTGAAAAACTTCCTCGAATTCATAAAGCAAAGCATATTAGTGGTTCATCTATGACACGTCCAACTCAATACGACTTAATCTACCTCTCCGCGACCGCAAATATCTTCACCGATTTCCCTCGCATTCTCCACAAATTACGTTCACTCCTAAAGCCGTTATCCGGCACTCTTGTATTTAATTGGCTTTACGATCCAACTCTCGATTCCCCTCCGCATTCATACTTTGCTTCAGAGACCGATAAAAGACTTCCAACTACGCATGGGATGCCCGAGGAACCGGAACCGCCCAGATCAGTCCCGAACGCGAAAGTATTATCCATGAACCGCAAACTTACTGAGCTTTCTGATTCTTTTCGAGATGAGTTAATTGAAGAGAATTACAATGTCATGCGATATAAGAAAAGAGAAGGCGCAAAAGAGCTTGATCTGATTGCGCACCTGACAAGGCCTACGCACGCCGCAACTTCCGGAGTGTCTTATTTTTCAAAGCTTTCCCGCGAGAAGAACTCTTTGCCCATGAGTGCAACCGATAAAGCAGCCAATCAAATTCATTTATTTTCATTAAAGATGGCAGCGGCGTATGGAATTCCTCAGCGGGCACCTATGATGAGGAAAACTCTACTGAAGCAAATGCTGCACGGGAGAAGATCGATTGAGTATCATTTTAAAGATGCAAAGAATGAAAGTGCTGTTGGTCGCGATCTATCCGATATCGCGAAAATATATCCTTCTTTGTCGCAATATTGCCCAGATTGGCAATTTGCGGTGAGTGAATTGCTGCGTAATAGGAGTAAAGGACAAGAGCGCAGATTGCATAATCGTGCATGGCGCACGCCTTTCGTCGACGTGAATCAGATGTGGGATATGTCCCAAAAATTCCGATTACCACTTGAAGAACAAAGTGGATTATTCAAAAAGCTAGTCGCTGTAGATGATATTCCTTATTTGTGGAAGAACGAGATTGGGTTGGAAGACATTGGGAAAGAGGAGGAAGCACAGCTCGTCGGTGACATTGAGGATATTCTACAACGGTATCAGGTTCGCGAGGGGGCTGATCAGGATGGCCGCGTTGAGATGGCTGTTGGATGGCATTTAGCGTGGATTTCAAGGATCTAAATGTATGATAGCATGATATTTTGTATATAATAGACCGATTAAACGGAACGCAATTGCTGGCCACTATCGAAATCCATTATGTATACATGCCACCCAAAAGCGGCGCGCGGTGACCGGAGAGAATAGGGTTTCACCTTTTTCAGCGGTATGAAAGTAATTATTTCCAAAATAATCAGAGACAGAACAACTCACATCTCTAATTTTCTCCAGTCCTTTCGAACTGGCTAAAAGACGAAAACAACGGCTGCGGTGAGGACGGCCAGCAATTTATGTCCTCTGCGATAGACTCCTATATCAGGCTTTGGCAGGCTGCGAGGGCCCTCAAGATCCCGTTTAACGATTTCGTGAAGCTTGCTGGCGCGAAAGGCGCAAACACAACCAAGACAAGTACAAGCTCAAGCGCAAAGAGCGCTGCAGATAGACTACTGTTTGACAAAAACGTCGGAGGACGAGCAGAAACTATATTAAAGCTCAAAGCTATAGCCGGAATTATCGAGAGACTGACTTCCAAGCCGTCGTCTCATCCACAACTTCTTCTCTCTATCGCGAACTTGAATTTGGAGAACAAAAAGTTGAATTTATCCCTTGATATATCTGTTGATTTTAATCGGATCAAGACTTTTACAGAAGAAGAAGAAAACGCAAAAAAGTTGCGTACGATTGATCTTGAACTTGCTCGAGTTTCCCGAGATTTGTACCACCTCCTCGAAAACATCGCAACCGGAAACGAAATCGCTTCAAATTCCTATTTACAAGCTGAGCTACCAGTCAAATCACCCTGGCAACTCTCCGAAGGCGTTATACCCCATAGAATGTCACTCATTAACACAATGCCGCCTGAGCTCCGTAACCGCCGTAAAGCAACCTCGAAACGCCTAACGTTTATCCTCCGTCATTCAGCACCCAATTTCAATCTCAAAATCGGCGCAGACGGCTTTATAGCTGTATCTGATCTTCTCTCTCGAAAATTACTCGACTCGATTACTTTTGCTGATCTCAAATCTATAGTCGCTACCGATAACAAAAATCGGTTTAAGCTCGAGTATCGCGGTCAGGAAGCAGACAGAGACGAAAATGAGGTAACAGAGGAAAGAGATGCAGTGGAGGAAGAAGCTGATCCTCGGTATTGGTACATCAGAGCAAATCAAGGTCATTCAATTCCAAATATACAAGTCGACATGACTATTGTCGCAGATCCCAAGTCAATCCCAATGGCTGTGCACGGGACTAATTGGAACCGTTGGCCATCTATCTTGAGACATGGTTTATCGACCGCAAAAAGATTACACATTCACCTCGCTCAGGATTTACCGGATGGTGAATCTGTCATTTCGGGAATCCGGACGTCAGCTAACACACTTATTTTTATCGACGTCGAGAAAGCGATGGAAGATGGCATCAGATTTTACATTTCCGAAAATGGCGTCGTGCTCACATCTGGAATTAACGGTATTCTGCATCCAAGATATTTTAGTAAAGTACTATATCGGCCGACGGCTGTAACCGACAGATCCAAGTTGTGGGATTTGAATACATTTACGGGAGTCGAGTTTGATAAGAATGTGGAATTGCAGTCGATTCCGGAGGATTCGGAGTTCAAAAAGTCAAAGTCGTCATCGAAGAAGCCATCGATGAAATCATTGCCAGAAGGCACAGCTGAAGATACAGTGGAACATGAGAACAGGAAACGAACACCGAAATGGAAGCAAGCTCTTGAGCGAGAGCTAAGCACGCCGCAAGAGAAATCCGGACAGCCGATAATAAACGCGGAAGCATTTATTTACAAACAGGATATGAGAGCCAAGGCTGGTGTCGTCGAAACTACAGAAAGTACACCGATCCAAACGCAGCAAGAACAGCTGCAGCTTACTACTGAATCATCGAGCATGAGACCTGCCGACAATCTTGCAGTCGCGCAGCAAGAGACAGCTGAAGAATTACAGTCCGCTGAAGAATTACAGTCCGCTGAAGAATTACAGACGCCGCTCGAGCAGCTTTCGTTTGAAGAGCACCATGGCCAGGCGAATTAATGCCTGACAATGCAATTCTCTATTATGTACATATTATATTCGTTAGTTTTGAATATTTTGAAGAAGTTTTGGTTGACGGGATTAATCATCCATGTGATAATTGTAAATAATGCTACTATATAGTTCAAAAGTACCTCTATATTGTAGATACATCCCTCGCACACGCACAAGTTAGTAAACATATGGCACAATCTTCCAACGCACCTGTTTCTTATATTCCTTCCAATCCTCACCATATTTCTCACTACACTTCGCCTCATCACGAGTCTCACGGTGGATAAGCAAAATTGCAAAGTAAAACGAGTAAAAGTAAGTCACTGGAGTATGAAAACCGGTTGGCAAGCACCATGAAATTGACATAAGCCAATCACCCAAATAATTGATGTGTCGGGCAGTACCCCACCATCCGTCGACGAGAAGTTTGCTGCCGGTCTTTGTTTTGATAAATTTGAGATCTATTCGCATTGTTAATTAGCAAAAATATAAGAATCATGAAAACCAAAAACCGAAAGAAAACACTACTTACGAGCAGTAGAAGGATCGTTTTGCTTGAAAGAATTCTTTTGCGAATTTGACGAACGGAAGATATAATATCCCAAAGCCTTCAACGCAATAATTCCAGCAACACCAGCCGGTCCCAAATTAACCGGTGTACGGGCCAAAAATCTAGTCTGAAGGGTATACGTAAACGGCAAAAGCGCAAGGTCTCCAAATGCAAGCATAAATCCAAAGCCATCACTAATAATATCAATCATTGTCAAGTTCTTGCGCTCGAGAATGGCAGAGTCGACAACGTAGATAAATTGGAAGATGTTCAGTAGGATCATCGAATCGGAGATATAACCAAACTTCAGCCATTGCGCATGCGCCATAGACGCGTTAATGATCGTCCAAAGGAAAAGACCAGGACGTAATTCACAAAAGAATTTGATATCAAATATGCCGATACGAGGATTAAGTTCACGACCAATGAACCAGTCGAAAATAGGTTTACCGGTGTTGCCGCCATATGCGAGGATCTTCTTGCCAGGGTTCGTGAATGACTTGAAGTAGACAAAGAAAGCAAGCGTAAATGAGAATCCAATGGAGGAGGTAATTAGTCCTAACATATGCTCAGCTACAAATACGAGCTCAGGTAGCGCGCCGTGGGTGATAAAGACACGGGCGATGAGCACAGTAAGGACGACCAGGAAGCAGTTAAAGCCTGGTGAATTCAGTTAGTCCACCATATGCAAGAAAAGAAAAAGGAAGCATACCATTCATCTTGTACATCAAAGTAGTTCCATCGCGTAAAGTTGTTCCTTCCATAACTCTGCCAGGCACGATATAAAACAAGCCCACGAGGGCAGAAAACCAAAGCAAATAGACACCTAGCGCCTGAGCATCAAACACATTCTTCAGGTCTTCAAAACCCTCCGGCCCATCAATTGCATAATAAAGCAAATAAATCAGAATCGGAAGACCGGTTGAGATTCCTAGCGCACCTGGAACTCCGCTGAACTCGACATGGGTCGTCTTGGGATTCAGTTCGGGCTTTGTCGGCTGCTGCGCTTCTGTCGGTGTCGAGGCAAGCAAAGGCTCCGCGGCTGTATCTGACGCCATTGCAGTCTGTTTCCAACAAAAAATCACAGACTAAATAAGAGAATGCGATATCTCGGTGCGATAGAACAACGAGAGGCAATTGGAAAGAGGGAAGAGAAGAGGGAGGAGGGACAATGCAGAAGAGTTCTTGGCTTGACGCTCCGGGCCGTGTTCGTATTCCATGCAGATGCGTTGGGTCAGGGTTCGTGTTCGTGTTCACCCGCGCGCTCGTCTTCGCGCTCGTTCGTCGAGCATCAAGCTTCTAGCAAATCTAACAACACCGGCATATTATTAGTCTCTACTCGCTATCCCCCAGCTCGGATTCGCATTGAATCAACTCAATACTGGGTGTCAGCAATGGAATTCGTTACGGTTCCTCCGATGATGACAGTATCAAACAAAGAAATCAGCAAGGACGCCTATAAGGGCTTTTTAGGTGCGCTATAAGATCATGTTGTTGCAGTTATAATTGCAGATTTGCGGAAGGTGGTGGTGACATTACAGACAAGCTAATACAACATGGATATTATTCTTGTTATGTTGAAGGATCTTGTACTTCTGTTAAACAATTCGAAAAGCTGAATCAATTGGGGGAAGGAAGTATGTTTCTCTGTCTTGAGTAGTGTTTGCGGTCGATGTACTGATTCGTTTATTGGTTAGCATATGGAGTCGTTCAGTAGGTTTTGCCCTTCGCTTACACTCCGAAGAATTAGAAGCTTATAATTATCAAAAACAGTCGCGCGGTAGACCTTCGCAGCAAATCAATAGTCGCTCTCAAAGCGGTGCGCATCTTCGCAGATGGCAAACGCGACGGTATTCCAAACACCGCCTTACGAGAAATGTCTCTCCTTCGCTCACTACGGCATAAAAATATTATCGGAGTGCTTGATGTTGCTGTGGCTGATGATCAGCTTGATGAAATTTACATGGTCATGGAGTTTGCTCAACATGTTCGTGGCGCGTGCTTTTTGCTTGAATATGATTTCAGGGCGAGAATTTTGAATTAATGAACTTTATAGGATCTTGCGAATTTGATTGATTACTCTGGCGCTAAGTTCACAGTCAGCGAAGGTATCTCTCAAACACACTGACTTGTCAAAAGTAAAGAATATATCTAATGAGTTTTCTATAGTAAAATGCCTAATGAAGCAACTCTTGGATGGACTAGAGTATATTCACGATCGAGGAAAAATTCACCGTGACATTAAAATGTCAAATCTTCTCCTCACATCATCTGGCCTTCTCAAAATTGGTATCTATAATATTTTTTTTTGGTTCTTCTACACGGTCTAACCACTATATTCTCTCAGCCGACTTTGGCCTCGCGCGCGCTTACATCGACCGTCCAATGACACCTTCGGTCGTCACAATCTGGTACCGCTCTCCCGAGCTCCTTTTTGGTGCCAAGTCATACACTTCCTCAATTGATCTCTGGTCAGCAGGTTGCATAATGGGTGAACTAATAACGCGCAACCCACTCCTTCCTGGCACTACCGAAAAGGAACAGATTGATAAGATAGTTTCGCTTCTAGGTGCTCCTAATGATCGTATATGGCCTGGCTTCCGTACATTACCTCTTGCACGCTTATTCAGATTAACAGATATGAGACCGAATACGCTGAATAAAGTCCTTGCAGGACAATCAAAGAATACAATTGACTTTGTAAACAATTTACTCACATATGATCCTGAGCGGCGGATGTCAGCGCGTGAGGGGCTTGCTCATGAATATTTTTCTGAAAGACCGCTTGCTTTGGATCCCAGTTTATTGCCAACCTTCCCTCCTTCAATGCAGGTCTCGGAGGAGACTAAACGTGCGGAAGCTAAATTTTTACGTGGAAATAGTCATGAGAATAGCAGTAGTGACGACGATGCAGTTACTTCTTCAAATGCTAATCGCCAGATGGCGACTACAAGCGTTCAACGAACTTTTAACATCAAACAACAAAGGCAGAATCAAAACTATTCTTTTGAATTCGGTGAGGATGACTTAGATTTACCAGATGATGTTCGGCATAGCAAACGGGTTAGACGGTGATTTCTAATTTATATCATCATTATGTATATATCGACTCGCCAGCAAAGCTGTGAATAATAAGCTACGTGTACATTATCATTGAACGATCTTACACAAGGGAGTGTGTATGCCATTACGCCTGTTCCTGTTTCCTATATCAACCCATCCAAAAATCCTGATTTAGACTTCTCTTGTCACTGTCCTCCAAAGAAATCTTAAAAATCGCGCAATTCGTCCGTCTTACTCACATCAACCAGTTACTCGATACTGATGAACGTCTTGCAAAACGTCTCGGCTCCTGACGATTCTCAAGCTCGGCCATATATGTAGGTACAGGAGAGTATTGCGGCTCGGTTCTCCATCCGACAGCCAAGGTCGTGACAAAGATTGAAAATACGACAATCCACGATAGAGTGGCCGCGATCCACGAAGGACCCAATTTCCAAGACCGATCACGCAGATTCTTGTCATGCCCTAGCATGTAAACGACAACTGCCATTGCCACGATTTGAACTACCGTGATGAGAAATAAGAGGAGCGAAATTAATTTCCAACCAGATTCGCGCATTTGTCTTGTCGAGAGAATGAGAGTGATGTATGAAATAACGGTAGGACCAAGTAATACTAGTGACATCCACATCATAAACGACGTCGTGCGCCAACTTGTGCAGAATTGTCGATCACCTGAGAGACATTCTTGATCAGGAAAACGTACGCATGTATTCGTCACTGATGAACATTTTTGATGTAAGCCGTATGTGATCTTAGCCGGAATACCTTGAGCATCTTCGGGATAGGAGACGGATGTCAGCCAATGTGGAGAGGCGATCGAGGTGATTGTAAGGGCGATAGTGATAAGAATCGCAGCGAAAGAGCAGAGGTAGAAGATGAGCAGACGGTCGCTGATGCGCATATTCGTAAACTGTTTCTAATGCAGATAGATAGTTAGCTGCTTGGTAGGATAAGATAAAGAAGGGCTGGGAGCGAGCACCCTGGCAATATATCAATATATCGAACTACGCGGCCTGATCGGCGCGTGACGTCATATGTCATTTCGTGATCTCGCCACTTCTACTGCCCTTAGTTTCCTGCTCGACTGCAGCACAGAAAAGCATTAAGACCTAACAAAGTAAAGTTCTAGAAAATTATAAGAGGGTTTGGCGATTTAGTATTGTATCAAATTGCTATACTTCGCGTTATGTGAGCCTCATCCTAATCAAGCAATGCGTAAACAGTCATCCAACTCATTCTCAGCCTCTGTTGCAAACAAATCAAAGAATATGTAGCGGTACGACACAAGTGCCACTAAGCAGCAATCTTTGGGCATTTTGCTCTAAAATTTGCACGCAAAAATATATATAGATATATAAACACAAGATGTGCATTGTTTTGCTATCCTACAAGCCGCACTCAGTGAGCACTCCGCCTCTCACATATACTTTCGACGCTTGTTCTTCTTGTCCTCCTCATCTTCAAACGCATTCACAACACCAATCTCACCATGCATCTTTCTTGCCAGTGGTATCTCAGGCTTGATCGCATCCGTCTTCTTCTTGCGACTACCACCTCCACCGCCTCCAAGCGCAACCGATGCGGCCACAAGGTCAATATCAGCTGTAAGATCATCATCCACATGCCTCACCTTTGGAGTCTTCTCCATCACAAGCTTCGCACCTTTACTCGAATTCTCGCGCGAAAACAAAACATGCACTGCACCTGTAGACGTACCGACCGCGATCTGATTCAACTTTGGATGCCATACCGCTTTCACCACCGACACCGGCCGATTACTACTGCTACCTGCTCCACCACTATTTTTCTTCCCATCTGCATCCGGAATCGTAAATTCAAGCGCAGTGATCGTACTCAAATCAGACTTATCCAAAATATGTAATTTCCCCTTCGGTTCATCCGGTGTAGACGAAGTTCCAGTAACAATATACTGTCCATCAGGACTAAACCCAATTCCAGTCTCAGGAACCTCATTCGCAAGACCTTTCCTAACCATCATCGGCTTTTTAAAATTTCTCGTGTCCCAAAGTTTAACTGTACCGTCTCCTCCTCGACTCACGATCGTAGTACCATCACTACCGTATTCAATTGCTGATGTCCACGAGCCTGCTTCGTGAGCGTCAACAATTGTTGCTGCAGGCCGATTATAAGGGCCAGTTGCGCTCCAATACGATAAACTCCCGTCATTAGCAGCAGCAGCTATATACCTTCCATCATCCGCTTTCCACGATAATGCAGAAATATGGGGTTTAGAATGTTTAACCGATCGAGGTTTGAGGATAATAACGTGCGCTTGGGAACGCCGGATATTAGAGTCCCAGATTCGAATTGTGGAGTCTAATGAACATGTGGCGAATGTATTCGAGTTTGTAGGATGCCATTTCCCTGAAGTAAGTTCGGCGATATGACCTGAGGTGTTGTTCATGTCGCGGAGATACATATCTCCACGTGTAAATTCAGATCTTAAACTAGTATTAGCACACGTTATCAGTCGTACAAGAAAAAGGAGAAATTAACATACACTTCGACACCATCACGGGTGTAAATCTTTGCTTGGCTCGAGCTTGGAATAACAAGTAAATACTCTCCATTAAGTGAGAACTGTACATCGCGTATCAGATGCGATTCAACTGCTTCTAATGATCGAAACGGTTTCTGGAACGCGGGGTTCATGCCATTGAAGTCCCATAGATCCAAATCAAAATCATACGCACCAGAAGCTAATCTGACGCCTGATGGATCTATATCAAGGGCCGAAACGGTCTATCTATAGCGTTAGCGACCTAATCACTATAATAAACTCATAAATCGGCGGACCTTTGTATGCTCTTTCAGTAACAGCTCATGAGATATCGGCAAATCTTCGAGTTCGTCATCATCATCATCATCGTCGTCGTCGTCACTGCTAGCGCCCTCTTTCTTCTTTTCCAGTCTCGCAATGTAATCTGGCCGTAAACTCTTCTGATACTGCGATTCAAAGTCGTGAGTCCCTGCCTGTCGCCCGAATCCAGATGGGAGAAATTTCCGGATCTCAGAGTCTTCGTCGTCATTCTGTAAGGATTTGTATATTTAGTATAGCCTAAGGGAAAATTAACGTAAGATGAATAAAATTTAGACAATTGCATACCATTTTTCTGAATTAACGGATGGAACTTTTTGTTGGACTTTGATAATTGTCAAGTGTAGATTTGAACTTTTGAAAAGACCGCGCCGCACTCAAATATTCTATGGTCCCAATGTCGATTTATCGAATCGAAGCATATCTGATTCGTCTTTGTTCTAGCTATTATCGAGAATGGACAATTGCATGTTACATGAATCATAACTGCCATGGAGACTACACAGCAGTCAGCTATATGGCAGCATAAGATATATAATAATATTTATAAATCAGCATCTTTTACGCACAACAGTTATGGCTTTAACTACGTTTTCAGCGTCGTATAAAACACGCTGCATCAAACATAATACAAGTAGTAGATTATACAAAAGGATTAAACCTACGACCAGGTTCAGGCATATAAGTAATACGACAACGAGATAAGATAATGAGTGCACTCATTATTCTAAGTTGATCAGGAGTAAAACATTTCGATTCTAGCACTACAAACAAAATAAATCCATTCTTTCTCTTTTAATTTATGCTTCATTCTTGAACAAACTAGCCACCCTTGCGCTCGCTCTCAGAAGAAATACTAGCAGCTCGTGCATTGCGCATCGCGTCTTGCCGCTTTCGTTCACCTCCAACCTAAATACCAGACGAATTAGAACAACCCGAAAAATAAGTTAAAGCAACACGACAAAATCAAATATAATACATACCACAATTTTTATTCTCGCTAAAGCAGGCGATTGTGTCTCTGCGTGACAAGACTCGGCTGTGTACGGCGGATCAATAGTAACCTCGTCGAGTACGAGAATCGATTTGCCTACCCATCGAATCGGCAGTCTATAAAAAATAAAACCGCAAATTAGTATACAAGGACACTCCTCCAAACTCCAAAGAAAAGGTCAGCAAAAAAGAGGGAAGATCAGAGAACTTACGTCTTTGCGAGTGAATCAAACAATTCCTGCCCTTCGGTCGTAACCCCAACGCCCCTCTGCGCCAACGACTGTCCCGCCGCTCGCGCAGCTGCATTCATCTTTTGCACCACACCTCCAATCTGCACTGGCCCAATAAGCGGTTGCACTTTAGCAAACTGCCCATTAGATTTACTACCGCCATTGCTTTGCTGTTGCTGTTGTTGGGCAACTTGCTCCGCGATTGCTGGGTCGTCGGCTTTCCCACCCACGACTGAAATATCTCTGATAAACGAGGTCTTTACGATTCGGAAATTCTTCAAATCAGGTTTCGATGCATTAGGAGTCTCATCCTCCATAATCGCGAGCGTGTTGCTAAGCGTACAATAAGTATATACCAATCCCGTAATCACGTCATCGAGCGTAGTAGTGATTTTAACCTGCAATCCAACAACCCAATCTAACGACGAAGTAGAAATCGACGACTGACGTGAATGAGGAGAAAATTGCCGACCATCATTGCTATTAGATGAAGATTGATAGTGCCCGCCGCGCTGCTGTTGGTAAGTTGCCCCGCTTGGGCTTTGATTTCTTCGGTCGGCCATATTGTGGCAGATTTGATGAAATGATTCGCGACTAGAATGATTCGAATATCGTTAGCATATTTTCAACTCCCTCAAACCGCAAATATCATACTTCAAGTAATTCGAATCCTGTTGGGCTGAGCTGATCAATACGCGTATCGAAGAAGATTGATAATTAAAAGGAACGACCGAAATGAATCTAAAAAAGGAAAAACGCCCCGCAAAACAATCAACCAATAACTAAAGAGAAAAAAGGAACAAAGAGAAACTTCACAGCCAACAACTAAGCTGCTGCTGCCGTTGATAGATTTTATAAAAATGGTGGTGTATTTTTGAGATTCTATCACAAAGTTTGTGATCTGAGCATCATTTGTGACTTTGAGATGAGACCTTACACCATCTTCGGTCAATCGTCACTCCCGCCAACTTTTGTCTGCTGCGTGCTTCATCAACGCATTACAACTGCTGCTTGTTATATAGCAGTTAATATGCTCAGTGATGAGCTACCAGTGAGTAATTTGCGCTTGCAATAATTTAGTATTTTACGAAATGCGCTGATCTAGAGGGGCATTGATATGACTCTAGCTATACTACTCGAAGGTTACTTAATCGATCTAATAAAATTAAGGAAGCAGTACGTAAATAGTTATAACAAAAAGAAAAACAATGGAAAATCAAAAGAGGATTAACAAATACACCCATCCAAAGCAAAAGCATAAGCAAACTGCATATTCCTATCAAACAAAACTAGACATATAATGACATATTCATGCCACTAATCCCCAAATCTGGTTCGCGTAAGCTTCCTCTGATCCATCAGAAGTATACTTTTCCAACTCAAAGAAACACGAATTTGTCAATAACGCTTCACTTCCAGCCTGATGCGCAGGCCCAATTCTCGAAATCCGCAATTCATCAGCAAGTTCTTGTAACCCACCCTTTATACTCTTCGACGTCGCGCTTCGAAGCATGTACTTTACATCATAAAGACTTGGGAAGAATAATTTCACAAGACTTAAAAATTCTTCTTCTTCTTCGGGAAGCGGCGTGCTCATCATCATTGAAATTAAATATCCGAAATCATATCCTGAATGGAAACTAATCCATCGAACGGAATCCTCGAGGACAAGCCCACTACTTATAAACAGCTCAGCAAAAGCAAATGGTTCGATTCCGAATTCTTCGTGTTTTTTGAAGTCGATTCCCGATTTCGTCATTAGCTCAATCGAGTCAGTAGAATACATCTCCTCTCTAATATTCATAATTAAGATCAGCACCAAGAAAAATACAAGTTCGCAACACAAAAGTTTGCCTACCGTAAACTGAATCGGAAATTAAACTGCCACGTACTAGGAAGTCCCTCTGGATGATTTCCATGCTCATCAGCAAATGTAATTCCGAGCTGAACAACGTGTAATAAATCAACGTTACAGCGTAAAGTCTGATAATGATAATCTGTCGTAGTCTTGAACGATCCAATCGGTCGCGCAATGATTCCCGGAAACTCCGAATCCTAAAATCGCATCAATATTAGCCATACCATTTCTAGAGCGGTACAACCTATACCCAAAAGCAGGAAGAAACGTACCAACGAGATGTAATTATATCGCTCTACCAACTCCCGCAAAACATGCATCTCCTGCTCAAAATTCGACTTCCAAACCTCTCTAATCAGTGTACCCGCCAAAGTCGATACCTGTGGACTCGCAATAGCGCCCTGCAAACTAGGCTGCAAGCCTCCATGCGTCGACTGATGCGCCAACTGCGGAGTATGCACACCCTGCTGACCTTGCTGCTGTTGCTGTTGTTGTTGTTGTTGTTGTTGCTGTTGAACCTGTTGTTGAAGAGATGCTTGCTGATGTGAAAGCTGCGGAAGAGGTAATTGCTGCGCAAAAGCGCCCATATGCGAATTGTGTGAGCCCGCCATAGGAAACCCAGCTGTTCCGCCGCCGCCGAAACCGCGCGGCAGCATACCTGGATTCATTGACATTTGTGAAGGCGGTCCCATTCGCTTATTATATAAGTATAAATCGATCGTAATTTATATCCAAGTTGATAATTTCTCAGTAATTAAAATAGAGAATCAAACTGAGAAATCAGAAGAGCATCAACGCGACATAGATCGATCAGCGTCTTCACTGCAAGTCAAAACAACAAGGAATACTTAATCGCAACAAAAAATACGGATCTAAATATCAAAATATATGCATTTATCTTCCTTTCTAATTTGAATGGCTGAATTAAAAACGCTCGAAAGGCAATCAAAATCGTGTGCTCTTGGTACTGAAGAACTCCGCCAGGGAAAGGCAGTCCAAACCCGAACCCAAATTCCATGTGTCATCCAATATTGCCAACCCGAACCCTCACAATTACAGTCGACATGCTGCTTGTATAAGATGAATGTCTAGTAATGATGAGGGTTTTACAATGCAAATTAGAGTATAACTTGGGCAACATCTTGTGGCAAGAGAATATTCATATTTTCGCCAATTTCTTGTTCAATCTAAACGTAAGCAAGGTCCTTAATAATGACAATGATCAATATATTTATTAATAGATGCCATAGCATATCTAAGATCTGTATTTTAAGAATAACAGGCTTTTACATAATAATCCCAATAAGCAAGAAGAAAAGGAAGCAAAGGCTAATATGGTCTCATCCCCAGTATCAAACTCGTGCGAGCGAAGAGCAGACGGTCCTTGAATGCGTCGATTTGCTAATAGAAGATCAAGATTGTACCGTATTAATCCCTAAACTTCTGGCAATACAACCGTATTCACATCCATGACTGACTCCGGAAACCATCGATCTTGATTTTTAATTGGTAAATCATTACCACTCATTTGTCTATCAAAGCACGATTTCTTAATTAGTTATCATTAAAGAAAAAGAATGAATCTGAAGACCGATTAGAGACTCACCTCTTCTTCATCCTTCCATCCTCTCCAAAAGTCCAATGCTCAAGTCCATAAGTACGATACCATTGCCCTTTTTTATCAATCCACTCATACCAAAAATTAACCGCGATTTCGTTGTTCGTATACGAGAATAATTCCTTTCGAAGTCGATATTTATCCTCCTTTGCCCATTTATCACTGAGGAATTTCTCGATTTCAGAAGTACCTTGCACGAATGTAGTACGGTTGCGCCAGAGTGAATCGGGAGTGTAAGCAGCTGCTACTTTAGTCGGATTACTATCATTATACAAATTAGCAGCGCATAATCAACCAAGAAAGTAGAATTAGATAGGGGAAATCATTAGATACCGAGTATTCCATAGATCCTGCGCAATCTTGACTTTCTGCGTCGCTGTCTCGAACGTAAACGGAGGTACGAGACCGCCAGCAGCCTTCGTACTCATCCTCATTCTTGCTGCTTTAGCAGGGACTGTACAAAGTGCAGACGCTTTATTCATATTTTGAATTGTTCGCTTGGGTCTTGTTCAGTTGGAATGGTGCAGCATAATATACTGTGATACGAATGCTGACCGCACAGCAAGAGCAATAAAACAAAAAAGCTCAGTCGTGATTCTTTGAGTTGTGCATACTCCGAGTCGAGAACATCACAAATTCATTATTCATAGCCACGATTCGAATATAATTTGTCGGCCGAGGTCGGATCCGATGATTTTTTTCAAATGAGGGGATGCGCGGGTCTTGTCCTTCTTGTCTGTCCAGTGGTTTGTTTGCGGCGAATATTCCTTCTTTATTCTATTTCGCAAAATTTAATAAGAAATTATTCATGATTAAATTCAAAGTCGAACAAATAAAAGCAGACCCCCGCGCCAAAATCAGAAAAACGCAAAAACAAAAACAAAAACAAAAGTAAATGTCTATATATACAACCTACAATCTACTCTGCCCCAGCATCAGTGTACATGTACGCGTTCCTCACAACCGGAACACTATCAACCTCCATAACCTCGCCAACCTGCTGCTCATCTCCGTCATCCATAGCATCATCCGACGATAATTCCCCTGTTAGACTGTCAATCTGATAAATCGCAGTCTTGGTCTTCTCTCGCACATCCAACACTCGGTCTTGCTTCAGTCGCGCGAGTTGTTCGCGAACACCTAGACGCACAAGGACTAACGCACGCTTCTTATACACGTCAAGATAAAACGACTCACTTCCGCGTTCATCATCATCATCTCGTGCTCCAGAAACCGCATCAACACCTCCCATCATCACATCTTCTCCAGATGTATTCCGCGGCGGTTCCTCGACCCACGTAAGATTAAGCACAATCCATAGACACGCAAGTCGGACTTCATCGCGCTCATGCGCCATTAGAGCAATCACTTTTTTCAACACGGATTCATGCGTGATGACTGTCTGACGGTGTCGATCATATCCAGCCGCTATATGTACAAGAATGTATGCGGCGGCAATAATAATCTCAGTATAGTAAGGCTCGGTAGTCAACAGCGTCCTATCATCCTCATCCTCACTACCCTCACTATCGCCAATATCTTTACTCTTCAAAGGCTGAATACTAAGTTTGCGATCCAGCAATTCAAATAAATTATCGACTCCAACATTGACCATCATCTTATCAATATAATCATCGCTTCTCGCAATTAAATTCCGAATAAAATCTAAAGCTTGCTCCTGTATCTGAACTTCAGGATCATTGCAAAGCATCATAAGTAAAGGGAATCCAACTTCTTCCATCACAAGACCTTTCGTAAGCATATCTTCACCGTAAACCATATGCTTTAACGCCCAAACTGAGTTCAGACGAAGCGGAGTATATTGTGAACGAGCTCCAGCAACGATAAGCGGTAAAATACCATGATCTAAAATCGGTTTTCGCAGTGGTGAAAATTCGAGTACAAGATTGCACACCGCAGCCATAGCAGCCGTGCGAACTTCCAAACTCTCATCATCTTTTTCATCATCTTCAACACTAACAGTTGGCACAGGATCAATGCTCACTTCTCTCTTACTTTCCAGTTCAGGCATACCTTCGTCGCCACCGGCGGCCGCTGCATCAATTAATTGCTGCATCGAGTCTGAAAACGCAGCTGGCTCACTTTCTTGAACAACTGCGACATCTCCCAGTAAATCAACAACTCCACCCACAATGCCGCTTTCAACAAGCGAAGTGCGCAATAATACAACACTCCTACTCAACGCACGCAACACATTACACGCTGCAATCTTAATTTCCCAGACAGCTGGCGCATTCTCGGTATTCATAACCGCAACAACGATAGCCAATGCATTCGCATCAATAATAGCCTTGCGATATTCTTCCTTATACGAACCAAGAGCAGCAAGACAGAGTAATCCTCCTGCAAGCAACTTACTCTCAGCTTTTCCGATCCAAACAGCAGAATGTGTACTTGGTGTCACATGAGCAATTATCTTTACAACTTTTTTAATCAACCCAACTTCCACACACCGATCAGCAACATCACCTCCTTCTCGACAAACAACAGCAAGTGTATGTAATACAAGCGCATTACAACTCTTCCCATCATCTCGAGCAAGTGCATCATCGAGCAATTTCATTAGCGTAGGAATAAGTAACACTGCAAGTTCGCTATTTTGAGGAGCTCGAGTAACATGCTCGATTATATCTGGCTCAGAGGCGGTATAAATAGTTGTGATAAGTGAGCATGCAGCAGTTCTAGTAATCGCATCTTCAGCGCGCAAAAGTCGGACTAAAAGTTGAACGAAATCTGGCGCGGCCAGCGACAATTCGGTCGCGGAGTGCGGAGAGATTACGCATGCAAGCGCATGCATCGCAGACGAAAGAAGTCGAGTTTCAGAAGAAGAATGCGTGAATCTTAATGACGAACAATGCAAGAGATTATGAACAAGTCTACTTAGCGGTAGAGCAAGTGCATCGCTAAGAATTGCCTGACCATTAGAGTGTGTCGGTGTGAGAATTGGTAATAGGTTACACAGCTGAGTTACAACAGCGTTTTCGATACTACTTATTCCACCAGTCGGCCACGAGCTGGAAAAATCCTCAAGAAGACTAGCGAGGGAGGATGCGAGGGTAGGATATGTTGCAACAAGTGAATGCGTCGGCGGCCGAGCAGTGAGTAACGTTGTAAGCGTTCTCAGAGAAGCAAGTAGTAACTGTGGTGAATAGTTCGGTTTTAAAGTCGATACTAAAGTCGATATTGTATTTGGAGTGTGTAGCATTGCTGATATATCGGGGTCGCCTGTAGTCATTTACTATTGCGTTAGAGAGGTGTCGCGTTCATGAAACGTAGTAGGTACTCACTATAAGCAAAGCTACCGAGCACAACCCCAGCTTGAACCATACACTCTTCAACAAGCTCATCACAAACACCATCCTGATCGGCGCTAATAATGCTCAGCAAATCATCAAGCACACCGCGCTCAAGATACGACTCTTTCTGCTCCGCGTGGCCGATGACGGAATTCTTGAGCGCGCGCAGAGCACCGAGCTGAATGCCGCGATCCGGATTCCGGAGAAGAGGCAGCAAGTCAACTTCGGATATCATTAAACTGTTGTCGCAACAATTTTTATTCACAGTATTCTTTTGGTATGTATCTTGTGGTTGCGACCTATGGGAAAGTGGCAACGTAGGGGTACTCGAGGGAGCACTAGTCTGTGGCGAGAGTGTGAAAGCTTACTTTACCACCGATCTTCAAACGTTAATCCGGCCCAGAGCCTAGATGAGAGTCGGTTCTCGAAATTAGCCTGATAATTGCGGAAATCTTTGCATTTGTTATTCTGGTCTCCGGAGATGGATCTGAAATTATTACCTGAGTTGTGGAAATTGAGTGGAGAGAGAGTAGGACAGGGAGTAGTCATCCTTCCACTGCCATTTTGGCGGAGCTCGAGATCAACAATTCACCAGTCGTACCGAGTAAGATAAGCAGATTTGATTTCATGAATTGACCTTCTACGACTTTGGAATGATCTCATGAAAGAGAAGAGATTTATGAGTATGTAAAGATTATGGCGGCTTGTCAATCTTGAGAAAGCATATTGAAATCTTCAGCCATGACATTTCAACTCCTTGCGAACCCTATTATTTGGGACAGAAAATAGCTGTAGCCGCTGCAAGGCAGTCATTTCAATTAGATCTGAGGCCCCTGCTAACTAGAGCTTACAGGAAGGACTACAAGTTTTAGGCAGGAAGACACACGCAAGACGTTACTGCCCTTTCAGACGCTGTGACCAGTGCAACTATGTCAGGCACTGGACCGGTCACCTTGAAGACCTGAGCATAAATCGAATTTGGCTAATTTTTAACGCCTTTGACTCTGAGAATATAAAAATTATTCAGTAGTTTCACTTTGCATATATTGGAATTATGCAGCCCTGTCTACGCGCATTATATTTTTGCCCTTTCTCTGGATTACGGCTCCTAGATTGAACCAAATGTAGAGCAGCGTGAGCACCTGCTTGCCGCTTCATTATGAAATTGACGCGTTGAGTTGAGCAACCACAGAAAATTACCCGGCACTATTGCGACATAGATACTCTCCATCGTGTTTTTATTTTAAGCAAATTTCTTCTCAATTCAGTTTATTACTCATCATTCACGATATTCTGTGGAGTATAGCGATATCTGAGCTTCCTCGCGAGTGCAAAATAGTGGCTGCTATATCGTACACCAAGTGCAAGTGTACATCTGATTATTGGCAAAGTTATTATAAATACAAGAAATTAGTAATATTCCAAATATGACATTAATTATACACTATTGCAGATGACTCAGTAACATTACAACTCGATGCTTACATACCTTGGCTTTCGCATATGGTTACATATAAAAGACGGAGATGACGAACATAATTCGGTCCCGTGTGTCCTCTAAACTAAGAATAAAATTTCAAGGGCATAAGGAATAAACGAAGAATATAAAATAGGCAAAAAAGTTACAAGTAGCTCGCATATGTCGATCTTGTAAAACTGTCAAAATAATCTGATTCGTGATTTATTAGTACAGACAAATGGTCAAATTTCAACTATACCCGATTCTTTTTAAACTCCCAGAGAAACAAAATAAAATAAAAAAACGCAAAATCAAAATCAAAAATAAAAGCTCGTTCGCTATATAGCAGGAACATTAGCAGCTTCGTCACCTTCATCATTATCTTGGATTAGCTGCTGCTCATCAGAGTCATCTTCAAGCACATAAACATCGTCCATCCTCGCAATCATCCTTTTGTAATACTCATCGAGCGTCTTAACAGCCGGTACAATTCGCCACCCCACTCGAACAAGAAACTCAACTTCGAGTAGATTCAACTCAGCCAGCGATACACCACCCACTCTTGCGTAATGTGCGTTTGTGCAAAAACTGTCGCAGAGACCTTTACTGGCGACTGCAGCTGCGGTGATGAGAAATCTGTGGACTGTAAGTGAAGATATAGTGAATGATGAGAATGCAGCGCAGAGAAGATCGATGTAGAAGACCATTGATAGTAATGTTGATTTTTCAAGAGAGCAGAAACGAATCAGTCGATGCAAGTAGTCGCGATGAGAGATGGCTGGAGGAGCTCGAGAATGAAATCGGGTTAATTGAGATTGTACAAGTGGAAGAGAGTCGTTGAGTTTGATGAGTTCGGAAAGCATTGATGAGATGAGTGTTAGTAGATCGGAGAGGTCGCACTTGAAGAACTCGCGAGGGAGGACTTTGCGATTAGACTTGGAATTTGCTATAGAAGGGTTGGGTGCTGCGGTCGCAGCCGCGGTTGGGGCGGGTGTTGATGGTCGTGAGTGCGGCGAAGTTGGTTCGTTTGCCGGGGCAGTTGCAGATGAAGAAGCGTGCTGTATGTCTTGAGGGATTTCCCTTCGCGAATGCGCTTTTGGAGAAGAGTGTATCCGCAGCTGTCGCATTTTTGCATGGTCCTCTGCAAACTGTGGATGCATTCGTGGCGAGGGCTCGTGCACGTCTCCACTCACGCGTTTCGTTCGTCGCTGAGGGGCGACTGAGTTGATGTTAGAATCCTGCGAGAGTCAGTAGGAGATTTTGCCAATAAATATTAAGAAACAGTGAGCATACGACAGTCGGAGTAAACAGAGGAACAGCGGTCGACTGATGCCTCAGGAGCTCGTTTTCGTCCTGCTGATCCATGGTAGAGTTGGCAGAGTCCGCCGACATAGCTGCAGCAGGCGAAGAAAGAGTGGATCCTTGAGTGCCTGTGGCCAGGGTAGAAGCAGAAATCGCTGCAGATGACGACGACGGGTGCTTTGAGAGGCCGATAATGTTGCGCATGTGCAGCGGCATCCGCACACAACTACTCTAGGGCGAGCAGTCGAGAGCTATAACAAAAAAGAAGAAAAGAGAGCAGAGAGGCGCAAGGTCTGAGTCGGAAACGAGAGAGAAGAGGTGTCGATAGACGAGGAGGGGCCATTTCCTCTGCAGGAGGAGTGGGCGAGTCGAGGCGAGGAAGAGGCCGAGAGCAGAGCGGGTGGCGGAGGAGCGAGAGAAAAGCAGTGCTCGAGGACTCCTGAGGCTGCCTGGTCGACGGAGATGCGCGACGGTTCCAGCTGAGATACGTAGCAGGAAGAGCAAGAAGAAGACAAAGAACAACGACAACCAGAAGCAAGGCAGAGAGACCGGTGGTGGGAGGACGCGAAGAGGATCGCCCCGACGCCAGACCAAGGGCTCACCCCCGAACTCTAAACCGCCGCACGCCCTAGTTCGCCGCGAACCGGACTTATCTTCTGTCTGAGTACTGCTGAGCACTGCTGAGCACCGCAAGCCAGCACCGACGATCTCATGAACCGTTGTCGTTGTTGTTGCTGTTGCTGCTGCTGCTCGTGAGACCGCGCGCAAACCTGCGCGTGCCCACATCATACCTCTAGCGGCGGCAGGCAGCCCGGCAAGCGAGCAGCAAGCGAGGCACTGCGCGGACGCGGTGTCCGCACGTGTCTGGCTCCCGGCGATGCGGTTGGTGCGGCAGCGCAGTTCGCTCACGGAAGCAGAAAGGAAGGCGGTCTTCTGCCTGGGGCCTTTGTGCACCTTTGTTTGGCTTGTTTGGCTTGCTTGGCTTTGTTTGGGGTCTGGCCACCTCCGACCCGACCGTGGGCAGCGGCTCCCTCGCTCACCGAAGACCAGATTGGCAGTGGCCGGCGATAGCTTGGTGGCCTCTGCAATGGCATCGATGGCGCTTCCGGGGCAAGCTGGCTAGTGCTGGACCGCCGAGGGCGCGGCCAGATCTTCGTCAGTCTGCGCAGTTTCGCAAACTTATATCCCGCGCCGCCCTGACTCCGTCTCAATTGCTCCGCGACTGTCACCGATGTCGTCGCTAATCTCGCGAAGAGCTAACGCCGGCAAGTCTTTGGCTGCTGGGCGTAGTAGGCCAAACCCTATGACTTTATGACGGCATACGTTGATATACGTTGATATACGTTGATATACGTTGATATACGTTGATATACGTTGATATATGTTGATTAATCTTGAAAATATTTCTAAGGCTCTACGCCACGGCTGCTGCACTCTACTCTACTTGCTATGCCTTGATAGAGCTGATGATGGTTGTACTGCTGCTACTCGACCGTACGCTAGCGCAATACACAATACGATGATGGCAATATACAGTTAGCGATGACAGGGTCAAACTCTAATTCGTATCTGATGCCCGATAGGCACCTCTGGTCCAAGACTGTGAGCAGGCAGATCTTGACCAGTACTCCATACTCAGTAGCATCATAGACCTTACACAAACACCTAAACAGGCCTCCTCCTCTCCGTCGCGATCCTGCGATCCCAGTCCCGCGCAAGACTCCACCTCCACTCGCCCTGGCTGTCTTCGCCCGCCTCTACAGCGTCCAGAAAATTCACATATGCCATCACCATCAGCCTGGCGCACACTTCGCGATCGAGCCCGCCAGTTCCTGTGCCGAGTCCAGTCACGACCACGCGCTCAATCTTCTGTGCTCTCGGCCGCGTGCTATCAGTAGCGGCTTCTCCTTGATCTGCTTGCTCCGCCATCAAGGCCACGTTATGGTTGTAGATCTCATTCAAAATCGACCACATGCACTCATACACAATCTCCTCTCTCCACAGCTCGGATGGCACGCGCATAGTCGGCGAATGCGCAATATACCTGCACCTAAATCGATTCCATGCCACTCCGTCACCCTGCGCCATCCACGGCAACATGTCGATTAAATAGCAACTCCCAACAGGCTGCAGTCCTTTCCATCGTCGATAATGGCCTTTCTGTACGTAATTGAGCATATCCACCAGCGCCTCTCTCTCTTCGACTCCCGAGGAAGCGCACGTCCTCGGTTCACAGAAAAATCGCGAAATCAGCAAATCAAGACCACCATCCATGCGCGCAAACGAGTTCCCCGGCGAAACTATGCAATCAAAAGTTCCTGCGTGAGTCTTGAGTGAAGACTCAACTACTGAAGGATACAAGTCGGGTGAAAGGCGCGAAGGTGGAAGTGAGGCAGCGAGGTGGCGAGACCATGCGCGCACGAGAGCTGGATCGATATCGAGTAAAGTGAGTGCGAACGAGATAGATGGCATCGAAAGCAGCACCCTTTATTGTTTATATTTTTAATTGGTCCTAGTGGTCCGCACTCAATCTGTGCGATTGTTTTGCTCTTGTTCCAAAGCTCCGCGTATCGCGCTCATAAACATTGCAGACTGTAGATTGGCATCTCGTCGACGATCGCGACCGACCAACCTCGGTCGCGCGGCCACGTGATGACTTGCTATGCATTTGACGACTTACTGCTTCCGAATTTAATGGAGATATCGCGGCAGTACTTCAGCTATAATGAGCTTTTCATCGCGAACTGCGTTTGAAGTGGACAGCAACTGCCTAGCTTGCGCCAAATTTACATCTCTGACGTAATACTATCGCAAATGTATTACGTAATCAAGCGATGCGATGACGTCCTTCAAATTTTTGTTCTTCAAGCCCAAGTAAGCATCACGAAAACCACAACATGTTTCGCAAAAAGCCAAATGTACGTTTAAGAACGCTGCATTTATCCGTTGTAACAATTGAATAAACATAGATATTTGCTAACTTGTCAACACACAGATCAAACCACTCTCTCCAGTTCGGTCCTCTGATCGACGCAAACTTCTCTCAGCCATCCTCGCTGCTTATAATCTCGACCCGCTAACATTGCCTTCCGAAACCAAAGATGCGCTTCTACCACCAGATATCCGTACTGCGAAATTTATAGCTCATACAACGGGCGAATCAGGTCAAATCTATGTCGCAGCAGATGACGAAGGAAGTCGTCCACTTTGGCTTAAACTCTCTGATGATAGACTCGTACCAACTGTTTTCACGCTGTGGAAGTGCCCGTTCTTGGTACCGATTGTGAAGACTTGGAATCCAGTTATTGAAAAATTGCGTGGTGGTGCGGATATGATGCTTCCAGGGCTAATCCCACCGTTTCCAGCTTCCGCGAAAGCTGGCGCGGTGGTCGCCATTGCGAGCGAACAACGACCGTCCGTGCCTCTTGCGGTTGGTATTTGCGCCCTTGAGCTAGCTGGGGTTTGTAAGGTTGTTGGACAGCATGGAAAAGCAATCTTAGTTGTACAATGTTACGGTGATGAGCTACCTGTGAAAGCGAAAGTAAGTGTACCTCTTGAACTGTCGCTTGAAGTACCTAAAGTCGAAGAGGTTGCTATTTCTGAGGATGAGAAGATTGATGGGGAAGAGAAGAATGGAGATGAAGTCGTGACTGAGGCAGTTACTAATATGACTATCGCGGAGGAGAAAGTGGTTACAGAGCCAGCAATTGCCTCACAAGATTCTGCGAAAGAAGAAGGTCCGACGGCTGAAGAAGTCGACGAAGCCTTTCGTCAAGCTCTTCTTTCGACAATCTTTGAATTTAGATGTGGCTCTCTTACTCTCGCATTTCCTCAACCTTCATCAACATTTATTTCGGCTCAACTGCTACGACATTTACCTACATATTTTGCCTCTTCACAATTGAAGCAGACAAGCTGGAAAAAAGCTGCAAAATTCCTGAAAGCTATGGAAAAAGAAGGATTACTCAAAATCAAAGAGAAAGGAGGAGACGTTGCGATTACGAGTGTCGCGGGAGCTGATCATGCTCAGCTAAAGCAGTTTAAGCCGTTCAAGACTGCAGGCACAAGCACAAAGAAAGCTACGCGACAAAACGATAGCTCATCCATTCCGCAATCCACAAATTCGATTCGAAATCCTGAAAAATTAACCTTAAAAGAATACTATCAAATTCGCGATAAGGCCAAACCGATCGCCGAAGCAGTCGGCAGACGCACGAGCACAAGAGGCTTATTCTACACCGTCGCAGACTTACGCGCCATCGTTATTGATTACATTGCAAAAGAAGAACTCGTGGATGAGAAAAATCCTCGCGAGATCAAGCTCGATCCTATTTTGGCAAGTATATTTCCAAACTCTGCTGCAAAGCCTAGACCGCGCAGACTTACACGCGAAGCGCTGGTGGAGGCATTTAAGGATGCATGTGCACAGTACTACCAGATCCTGCGCGATGACGAAAGTGAGCGCGAAGCAGATGCCAAACTGAATAAAGGTAGTCCTCCAAAGATTCAATTACTAATTGCGATGAAGCAAGGTCATAAAGTCACTCGCATTACCAATCTCGAGACATACAGATTTGACGTTGCAGAGCTTGCGAATGAGTTGCGGACTGTCTGCGCTAGTTCGACTACAGTGAATCGGTCTCTGGAAGGAACTGGCGGTGGCGGGCAGGGAAAACTAGAGATTTTGGTTCAGGGACCGCAAGGTAAAACTGCGGTTGAGGTGCTGGAGAGGCATGGGGTGAAAAAGAATTGGGTAGAGGTGAAGGACAGTACTACGAAGAAGTGATTTGGTGCTCACATATGTACTACTAGAACAGATATGACATAACCTACTCTTAGTCCTTGACAAACGTATAGTATTTGATAATATGTACTATTTACTAAATCACATAGTTAGCTAATTATAAATTAGTAATTATAGGCAGCTAAAAGTCGGCTCGGCATAAGTGGGATTTCCGTGAGCCGCGGGATCAAAAGGAAAATGCTGTTATTTCCGAGGCGATAAGACTCCATCCCAAGCCTACCCTTCCCCACCTCGAGGGGCATCCCCCGAGCCAGGTCGACCTTAATCGAGAGCCAGTCTGCCTCGAGAGTTCGGATATAGCCGAGAGAGCACTCCTCCCTCCACTTCTTTCTGCTCCCATTTAGCCGCGCGCTATACTTATACTACTGCTCTTCGCTTGTTTACACTTGGTTTACGCATTCCGCACGGCACTTGCCCTTCATCTTTTCACGAACTTTGTCTGTAAACGACCAAACAGTGGTCAGTCACTTTCAGCCCTACTTCCGCCATCTATTCTTATCAACCCACAATGGTCTACACTGCAAAATGGGGAATCGTCGCGACCGGATGGGTAATGATTACCCCTCTTACCCACGCCTCCTTTTATGAGCAGCTACTAATCCACCGAGAGTAGATCGCAGAGATGTTTGTCAAAGATCTCGTTCTTGATCCGTCCACTCGCGACGTCTCCGATGTAGCGCATAAGCTCGTCGCAGTCGGCTCGCGCTCTGTCGACAAAGCCAAAAAATTCGTCGCAGACTTTGCTCCTTCTGTGCCCGACGTGCACTGCTACGGTGACTACGAGTCCGTCTGGAACGATAAGGACGTCGATATAGTCTACATCGGTACACCACATAGTCACCACTACAAGATTGCCCTTGCCGCATTGCGCGCGGGCAAACACGTGCTCTGCGAAAAGGCAATGACCATTAACGCAGTCCAGGCAGCGCACGTCGCCAAAGTCGCTGCCGAGAACAATGTCTTCCTCATGGAGGCAATGTGGACCCGTTTCTTTCCTCTCATGCGCAAATTTGAATCTCTACTTTGGGAAGAGAAGGCAGTCGGTACTATCCACCGCGTCAATACCGATCTATCGTTCTCGTTTACTCGCGATCCTAACCACCGTATCCACAATCCCAACCTCGGCGGCGGCGCTCTGCTCGACATTGGCGTCTATGCTCTTACATGGGTCAACGTCGTCTGCTATAATCACCCTGACAACAAGCAGTCCCCTCCTACGTCGACCAAATCCTCGGTCCTAAAGTCAGATATCACCGACGTCGACGAAGAGACTGTCATCGTTCAGGTTTGGGATAAACCTCATATCATCTCGACCGCGTCGATGTCTCTCGTCCTTACTGGCCCTAGTGACTGCTTCGTCCGTGTCGAGGGATCAAAGGGAATGTTAATCGTCCCCATCTCCTCTTGCAGGCCGCAGAAGATTATCTTCCGTCCTGCCGAAGGCGAAGAAGTCGTATACGATTTCCCTATCCCCGGCCAAGGAATGTTCTGGGAAGCAGACCAGGTCGCAAGAGATGTTCGCGATGGAAAGAAGAATAGTGATATTTTCCCTATCGAGGAGACTTTGTATTCTTTGGGAATTTGCGATGAGGTTCGTAAGCAGAATGATTGCGTTTACCCAGCTGAGATTGAAGCGCTTGAGTAGATGTCAGTGCGTGTTGGATACTTGGATATTTAGAATTTGAAAATGAAAATTCTTTATTGAGATTGTTCTGTCTGATGTATTTCAATTTATATAACTAATTGCGAATTTGGCATTTAATAGTGGTACTGATTGAGAAATATACTTAAGTTAACTCATGAAAAAAAAAACAATATTTAAAAGACAGCTTTCCGCGAATAGTTTGCCTTGATTTGCTGCCCGTGAGCCGCAAAGCGCAAAATCTTTAACATTGGATGGAACCTGCTGATCTGCCGCTTCTTTCTTCTTCCTTTTGCTACTACACAGGATATTCGACTTTGACCTAATCTCGAACCCATTATTCAAGGGACGTAGGGATTTATTTGGTATGTTTTTCTTTGTCGTTTGTGGTTTTTTTGGTGGGGTCATGGGTTGCTGGTTATCGTCAATATAAACCCCTCAGCAATCAATCTCCATGTACACATATCGTCACTATTCAAATATTCGGGCTATGAATGCAAATATCAATGATATTTATTGAAGATATACGATTGCTCAACTGCTATTTTCGACATAATCTCACTTACAGTTGCGAATATGTTCTCTTGACTCTTAACATCATTCATAGAGCTTTCAGCTCACACGGATTTCTCATATGCCGCGTGCAACCTGGCAATATTGAACAATACACAGCTCAGACCGCAAACAAATCTTATTACAGACTGTCTTTTAAGACAAGTATATGCGTTTTCTTATAACGTGTCACTCATGTTCAGTCATTCCTCACAATTATACAAATTTTCACTACATTTCAACGCTCTCTCCATTGCCTCTACTATCTCCATTCACTTTGATTCGCCAAATTCATCAACATATATCTCTTCTACGAATCCCTCGTCGAATTACTCTAGCAGAGAAGACAAAATAATTGGCAAGTTGGGCAATACATATGTAACTGCAAATACGTCATCAGCAATTCGCGCCGCGCTTACTCAACAACGCGGTTTAGGCGGCAGCTGGGAGTTCGGGCCTACCAGCGGACCAATGTCCACCGGCGTGGATTGGTCGACCAAACAAGTTATCGGCATTGCGATCTACCGCGATTGCCAGCAACCCATGACGATCTCTCATTTGTAATTAGTGCCAAGCGCGACCATGATTATTAGTTCTAACTTATATTGATCTCTTGATAGTTGAACGATTATTGTTGTTTACTTGATCGGCTTTCTTTTTTTCTTGATGTCCTCGAGTAGCAACAACTCGAGCTCCTCGAGCATCACCCCTCTCGCACTTGTGGGCCCTGCACCTCTTCATCAGATCGCTCGCTCAAGCTCATCAACTCCTGTCGTCTACCCGACTTCTTTTAAGCGGGCAGCTCTGACTGACACACCTCTTCCTTCCTCTGCCAGCTCTCCGCGATTTACTGCTAGCGATGGCGTCAGTATACCATCATATCTAGAGCTGCCAAGGCGAGCAACAACACTTGATGTACCTGGACTGACAAGTAGCAGAGTATCACCAGGTTCGTCTCTATGTTTTTTTTTATATATTTCTAAACCTAATATGAATTTGAAATTACAGACGGAACAATCGCTGCACGCGATGTCGGATCAAAGCTCGTTATTGTCATGGTGGGGCTCCCCGCTCGCGGTAAATCATACATCACCAAGAAGTTAGCTCGATATTTAAACTGGCTTCAACACGAAACAAAAATCTTCAATGTGGGAAATACTCGTCGTCAATCAAATCATCATGTCGGTCCCGCTAGTCATCCGCTTCCAGATTCACCCGTGCTGAATAGTCAAGTTCATCAAGCGGAAGCAGAAACATCTCATCCGGCGAATTTCTTTGAGCCTGACAACAAAGCCACTGCTGCGCTACGCGAGAGTTGGGCATTGCAGACCTTAGATGAGTTATTAGACTGGATGTTGTTAGGAAATGGCAGTATTGGAATCCTTGATGCGACAAATTCGACGATCAAGCGCCGCCAGTCGGTGCTTGATCGTGTGCAAGACAGATCAAATGGTGAACTCAAAGTCCTCTTCCTCGAAAGCATATGCGATGACAAAAATTTACTTGAACAAAATATCAGATTAAAGCTTTCAGGTCCAGATTACAGAGGTCAAGATCCCGTCGTCGCGCTTGCTGATTTCCGAATGCGCGTCAAAAACTACGAAAAAACATACGAGACAATTGGCGACGAAGAAGAAAAAATCGAAGGATTGCAATACGTCAAGATGATCGACGTAGGTCGCAAAGTCGTGGCTTATAACATCCAGGGATTTCTTGCTGGTCAAGCTGTATTCTTCTTACTCAACTTTAATCTTGCCGAGCGCCAAATCTGGATCACGCGTCATGGCGAGTCTGAAGATAATGTAAAGGGAAAATTAGGAGGTGATGCATCACTAAGTCCAAAGGGATGCAAATATGCTAAAGCGCTTGCCAAATTCATCGATTTCCAGCGCCACGAGTTTCGCAAGCGACAATTGGAACAATATGCAAACGAGAAGAATATGCCAAAGACTGCAAGCTCGCAACCTACCACACCAAAGGGAGAGCCTATTGAACCCCATTTTTGCGTATGGACTAGTATGTTGCAGCGGTCGATTGAGACTTCGCGAGGATTTGATGAAGATGCGTATGATATCAAGCAAATGCGAATGCTAAACGAGCTGGGATCGGGAGCGTACGATGGTATGACGTACGAAGAAATTCGTCAGAAGTTTCCTGCTGAATATAAAGCCCGCATGGCTGATAAGATTGGATACCGATATCCTGGCGTCGGCGGTGAAAGTTATCTCGATGTCATTAATCGTCTTCGGCCAGTCATTACCGAAGTCGAGCGTATGCATGATCACGTTTTGCTCATTGGACACCGAGTTGTGGCGCGCGTTTTGCTTGCGTATTTCATGAATCTCGGACGACAAGCTATTGGTGATCTCGATGTTCCGCTAAATACGCTTTGGGTACTTGAACCTAAACCTTATGGTGTTTATTGGGCAGTCTATCAATACGACGAAGATCGAGACTGGTTCTTTAAAGTCGAAAATTCCTCAAATTCAAACGCGCAAACTATTAACCATCAGCAAGTTCGTCATCATCCTCATCCTCATCATCATACTCATCCTCATTATCACTCGAATTTGAAACAGCAAATTCCTCTTGAGAGTTTGGAACGAAGAGTATCTGATCTCTCGCTGAATGTTCCACAGACTATTAATAAAGCTCATGATGGTGATGCTTCGCCGCCTCCTACACCGCCGCCGACTTCAATATTAACTGCACCTAATCATCAGCACGAATCATCAGATGAAGATGCACCGCTGTCGATGCCGCCGCCGCTACCGAGAGTGCCTGAAGCTACGTCGATTGACCATCAAAGTGGAGCTAATATTGTGATTACGACTGATGATAGTTCGGAGTAAAGATGATTGATTTTTATTTTTATTGCTCTTGTGTTTGTTTTATGGGAGTAAATTGGTGTAGGTGGCCTGTAATGCTGGATTTTTGCCGGAGACACGGAGTGCCTAGGAGTACCTAGTAGTACTATGAAACTATTGTTATAATTATCAATCAACGCCGGTCGTGATGTGATTCTTTTTTCTTTAGAGATAATAACACATAATTTGCATTTTTTTATGCTTTCTTTTTTCGAATTATAGCTAATTACATATTTTGTGACTTCCAAAACCGAAGTAGGAGCGATTTAGAAAGTCTTGGAGGTGACATCTGCAGGCAAAGGAGCAGGAACATCCCAATCGAAACCAAAATGCTTCATGCCTTCCTTCAACTTTGTGTCGATAACCATAAATCCAACATTCTTTGTCGCATTAAAGTAATGAAGCACATTCATTCCACGCATAGTTTCCTGCTTTGTCAAAATGCTCTTCCCCTTAAGAGTTTCGTAGAAGCAATCCTTAATCTCAAGAGCAAGATTTTCTGTATCAGCTTTATCAGTGATATGACCGGCGCAGGTGAGAACGCGCTTCCCAGTCGACTCAATCTCCTTATTCTTCTTCTGGACATAATCAATCATGAGATCGAGAGACTTGCTAAAGTCAACCATATCCGAAGTATCGATGATGTAAACCGGGATCTCTTCATAAAGCGAGTCTCCAGCAAATAAAACCTGCTCTTCTTCGTCATAAAGAGCAATCTCATCGGGAGTATGTCCAGGAGTAAGAAGTGACTCAAGCTTAAGATCGATGCCCTTGTAGCTCAACTTTTCGTTCTGCTGAAGCCAGTGGTAGACATCAAACTTGGGAGTAGGGATTCCAAACACGCAGCAGAGAGAGTTACATCCCAAATCGTTCAGCACATAATCCTTCGAGTATCCAGAGATAAAAATATCTGCATCAGGGAACTCAAACATACCACCGATATGATCATAATGGGTATGCGTGATGAAAATCAACCATTGCTTCTTTTGACCATCAGCAGTCAAGAGACGTCCTTCAGCCTCAAGATGCTTCTCAATATAGCTTCGGATAGATTTCTCGGAAACAGAGGGATCACGGCAGTGATTGGGGCCGCAACCGGTGTCGATCAGAAGTAGAAGAGTCGGGTAGACCTTGACGTAAATAAATGGAAGCTCCTTGAGCGAGTCATCCTGCACGACTCGGTACGTGGACTTGTTGAGCGTAGTCCATGAAAAGCAGCTCGTTTCCTCAGCCATTGGTGCAATTGATGAATTTTATATTAAATAGTAGATTTCCAAACCTCAAAGAATTGCAAAGAAGAAAAACAGCTGCTGGTGTGGAAGAGAGTGCAAGCGGAGTTAGTGGCTACCTCAGAGATAAGTTGAAGACTAAGCCTGATAAGGCGACTCAGTCCTGGCGAGTCAAACGCCAAAAGTTTGAATCGCGGAGGCCGCATACTGAGCGGCTCGCCTCGAGCTCTAATTATTTGGCGTCCGTGAGCGCGCCGAGGCGTGCATGTAAGATCAATACAATACACATCTAGCTTGCTGATCAAGAGTAGCTAGAAGAGATAAATAAGGACTGTATCCCCTCTATTGCTGTTGGACTATAATACTCTGCTCATCCTGGCTGAACACAATGCTTCTTGCCACTAAGATTCTAAGATTTTCCCCTCGGTCCTTTGTCAAACCTCGCCTGCACCTCTTTTTTTGCCTGTATCCAATGGCCTGTCCGTCATCCACTCAGCCATTTGAGCCTCAATCTGATTGCCGTCTGATTTTTTCAGCCCAAGAAGGCCAGCAGCCCCTCGGTCTGTTGAAGTAGTACAATGCTTCATCATCTGCTTATAGTCAAGATACCAGTCGCTGCTGCAGGTTGCCTTGTTGCATCGCAGCGATAGAACCATTGCCTTTCGGTATTTCTGACTGGCTTTGATGCTCCCGCACAGTTGGGCCTTTACACCAGGTATCAGCAACATTCCTTGCGTAGATAGCTTCTTGGGAAGTGTATGTTAGCATTCGGATGCTGCGGAGGCAGAGCAGATGCTGACTAATCGACACGCCCCAGGCGCCCCTGCGATGGGTGCCAAATAATAATTATTTTCTGCGAAAATATGTGTCGGTGCAGCAATCATTTGGCTTAGGTTTTATTGGAAAGGATATTCGTCATGATGGCGCATATGGCCATCAGTTAGCAACAGTCTGGCCAAATCTCGGAATATTCACCGCGGAAGACGCAAAAGTAGCGCGGCTGCGTAGAGATCTTCACTGTTAACCGGTGTTCACTTTATTTTTGTGGCGTCAAACTGCCGTGTTCATTTTTGCGAACGAACGCAATACTCTGCGTCCGAATTTTCGTGCGGACTAGTGCGTCCCCGCCTCGGACATATTAATAGTAGATAATTCTGTGCTGTAATTGCAGCACATCCACAGATAAATATGATCTACGTCAGGACTAGAAACAGCCGAAATTGTACCATTATCAATAATAGGGGGTTTCCCTCCATCAACGTGAAAACCCTATCGACAACGGTGGTGATGGGAAGCGCGAGGTGGTGATTAGAGAGGTGCGTACTGCTGAAGGATATGCACGAATCTTGCTGGGGAAGACTGATTACCTAACCGACTTCCGGTCGTCGTCCCAGCGGATCCTCGGTCTCGCTAAACTTCCCCGAACTGCCGGCACGGGTTGACACCGACCACAATCTGCCAAAGCAAGCAGGACGAGATCAAGCTGGAGAAGCACCCACGGCTTGCAGAAGAAAGAGCTGCTCTGTAGTATCGCGGCTTCTTAACTGTGTTTCTGTGCTCTGTATTTACTGTTGTAATCAGCTGCGATGAAAATTCCTGATTGTACTATTTTTTAAACAATGAGAGAGCGGAAAGGCATCCAAGCCTCTCCGAGCTTCCGCTGTGCGCTCTATGCGCTGCCGGCATCCGCCTATGATTTCAAGCCCTAGCTATTTCGCTTATCCTAGTAGCGACAGCCACGGCCGGCTGATTATAACTACTGCAATGACCGCTCACTCTCTCAGCTTCGAATACCGTAGTTCCCGCTGCTCCGGCTGAAATTCTGATATCGCACAATGTCTAGCACAGCTACCAGCTCAATCGATCTCGAGCTCAACGGCGTCGAGCAGCAGTATGCGCTCGAGCGCGAGGCCGTCCACGATGTGGCCCAGGATCTTGACCGTCTCGAGCACCTCTCTCGTGTTCTCTCCACGCGTTCGGCTAGACACGCCGACGATGGGCTCGACGAAGCAGACTTCAGTCTCGAGCGCGTCCTTCGCAATCGGATCCAGCGCGCCAACGATGACGGCATCATGCATCGCAGCGTGGGAATTCTGTTCAAAGACTTGACCGTTGAAGGTATTGATATGGGAGCGAAGGCTCTTACCACTGTTGGCGAAGTTCTTAAGGCACCATTTAGATTGGTTCAGACCTTCAAAGAAGCCAAGAATAAGAAATACAGAAACATCATTGAAGGTTTTGATGGCGTTGTTAGTGCCGGTGAGATGGTTCTAGTACGTGGCCTTGTGCTTTCAAAGCAATAATCCTTGGGTTTTATTAACTCAATTGGATAGGTTCTTGGTCGTCCTGGTAGTGGATGCTCCACTTTCCTTCGTGCTGTGGCAGGCGAAGTTGATTCATTCACTGGAGTCACGGGCGAGATTTCATACGATGGCATTGATCAAAAGACCATGAAGGGTCGCTTCAAGGGAGACATTCTTTTTAGTCCTGAACGTAAATCTTCCCATTACAATTTTAATCTTGCAATCTAGCGTATTGACTAACCACAATCATTAGAGGATATTCATTTTCCGATCCTTAACGTAAATGAGACTCTCTCTTTTGCCGCTGACATTAAAGCACCGCGTGTCCGCTCTGGAAACATCTCGCGCCAAGAGTACGTCGACGACGTCCGGGATATCCTTGCCACTGTCTTTGGTCTTCGGCATACCTACAATACCCGTGTTGGTAACGACTATATCCGCGGCGTATCTGGTGGTGAGCGTAAACGTGTCTCGATTGCGGAAGTCATGGCTAGCGGTGCCCGCTTTGTGAGTTGGGATAACTCGACTAGAGGTCTTGACGCGTCGACCGCTTTGGAATATGCTCAAGCTCTCCGAACTAGTACTAATTTACTCAAGAATACCGCCATCGTCGCCATTTACCAGGCCGGTGAGAATATATACCGCCTCTTTGATAAAGTCACTGTGATCTATGCTGGTCGTCAGATTTATTTCGGTCCCGCTGAAGAGGCTAAACAGTACTTTGAAGATATGGGATACGTTTGCGCTCCCCGGCAGACGACTGCGGAGTTCTTAACGGCCCTGACTGATCCAGCTCAGGTTGAAGTTCGCAAAGGTATGAAGGGAAAAGTGCCTTTTACTCCTGAGGAATTTGTTGCCTACTGGAAAGCCTCGACCAACTATGCACGTCTTCTTGAGGCCATGGATACTTACCGTGCCGACCTTCAGCCTTCAGAGAAACTTAACTACATGATGGAATCTAGCAAACAGGAACGTCCTATACATGGAAAACGCCAAAATTCCCCTTACACCCTTTCTTTCGCAATGCAGCTCAAGATTCTCATGCGTCGTGGTTTCCAGCGTCAAAAGGGTGACAGAGCTTACATGGCTTCCAGTGTTTTCTCCGCTATTGTACAGTCCTTGATTGTCGGTTCTCTCTTCTTCAATATCAGCCAAGACTATGATGGCGCCTTCTCTCGTGGAGGTTGCATGTTCTTCGTTATGTTGTACTTTACTGTTAACGCTCTTGCTGAAATGGCTATGACATATCCTCAGCGAATGATTGTTGAAAAGCAGAAGCGATTTGCATTTTATCATCCTGCTGCGGAGTCAATTTCAGCTTTTATCACGTCTTTGCCTCTTCGCTTCGTCAACTATGTTGTATTTTCGTTGATTTTCTACTTCTTGCCTTTGTTCCAGCAAACTGCCGGTCAATTCTTTATCTTCTTTCTGTTTGCGCAGGTTACAACAACTTGCATCGCGCTCTTTTTCCAGATGATTGCTGCTTTCTCACCTACTCTCGAAGACGCCAATGCAATTGCTGGTCTGGGACTCATGATTGTCTTTATCTACGCCGGATTCTTGATTCCTCTTCCATTAATGAAAGTCTGGTTTCGCTGGTTGAACTACCTTAACCCTCTTCGTTTTGGATTTGAAGCTATCATGTCTAATGAGATGCATGGCCGTAAGATGGACTGCTCTGCGAATTTGATTCCTTCCGGAAATGAAAGATATGACAGCATGTCTCTTGAATATCGAGTTTGTGCCGCTTCTGGTAGTACGACTGCTACTGACTACGTTCTTGGTGATGAGTACTTGGCTGAGAAGTTTGATTTCTCGTTCAGTCATACTTGGAGAAATTTTGGGATTATCATTGCTTATTTCGTGTTTTTCTTTTTCATGGCTGCTATTGGTTCTGAATTTACTTCCCCCCGAGGTATGGTTGGTGACGTTCTTGTTTTCCGTCGTGGGCATATGCCCGAGGACGAGCCGCGAAAGCAGAAGGCAGAGGAGACCGTCGCCCCCTCTAGGCATTCTGATCGGACCGAATCTCCTGAGAGCGTATCTGACGGTGATGAAGGTGGAAACAATAAAAGTGGTCTTGCGATGTCTGAGATCTTTTCATGGCAGCATGTCGATTATACTGTTACTTTGCCTAACGGTGAAGATAGACAACTTTTGTGCGACGTCCAAGGATATACTAAGCCCGGAACTCTTACAGCTCTCATGGGTGAATCTGGAGCCGGCAAGACTACTTTACTGAACAATCTTGCCCAAAGAATCAATGTTGGTGTTATCAGCGGTGACATGCTTGTTGAGGGCAAACCCATCCAGGCCGATTTCAATCGTCGTACCGGTTACGTTCAGCAGCAAGATTTACACGTTGCAGAATGTACGGTTCGTGAATCTCTCCGCTTTGCCGCAGTTCTTAGGCAGCCGGCTTCAATCTTGCTGGAGGAGAAGTATGGATACTGCGAGCGGGTGATTGAGATGTTGGAAATGGAATCTTATGCTGAAGCTGTTGTCGGTGTTCTTGGTCAGGGTTTGAACGTCGAGCAGCGCAAGAAGCTCTCCATCGGTGTCGAATTAGCTGCCAAGCCTACATTGCTTCTGTTCTTGGATGAGCCTACCTCCGGTCTTGACTCTCAGTCTGCTTGGTCTATTGTTCAGCTTCTGCGTCGTCTCGCTGATGCTGGTCAATCTATCTTGTGTACTATTCATCAACCTTCTGCTACTCTGTTTGAGCAGTTTGATAAGCTCCTTCTGCTCAAGCGTGGTGGGCAGACTGTTTACTTTGGACCTATAGGAAAGCATTCTAGTGATCTCATCAATTACTTTGAGACGAATGGTGCTCCCAAGTGCGGAGATGACGAGAATCCGGCTGAATATATTTTGAACTGCATCGGCGCTGGTGCTACTGCTAGCACCAATCGTGATTGGTATGATATCTGGACCGCTTCTCCCGAATATGCTGCACTTACTACTGAAATCGAACAACTTCATGAGGAACTTCGCCAGAAGCCTGCCGGTGAGGTTAGTAAGGAACTTAGCCGTCGGTTTGCTGCTAGCGCATTTACGCAATTGAAGCTTGTCTCTGGACGTATGTTCCTTCAATATTGGCGTGATCCCAACTACATCATTGCCAAGGCGATGTTGATGATCAGTTCCGGTTTGTTTGTCGGTTTCTCATTCTGGAATGCAAATCACACAATCATGGGTATCGAGAATTTGCTTTTCGGTGTTTTCCTCGCTATCATGGTTGGTGTTCCTATGATGAATCAAATGCAATCTCGTATCATTATCTTGAGAGAGTTGTACGAGGTGCGCGAAAGTGCATCGAATACTTATCACTGGGGTGCTTTGCTTAGCGCTACTCTCATTGCTGAGTTACCTTATAACATAGTCTTGTCGACTATTTACTACTGCTGCTATTACTTTCCGATTCACTTCAATCGCTCAACTGATCGCGCCGGTAAGCATATTTCTATTTCGGCGTATTTATCTTGCTTCTTACTAACGACTTGTACAGGGTTCCAATACTTTGTCTACGGATTGATTTACCCGATTTACTATACCACTTTCGGCTTGTTGATTACCACTCTTTCAGCTGATACCGCTACTGCAAATATTATCACCGGACTTTTAATGTGCTTTATTCTTTCCTTTGCTGGTATTTTCCAACCTTACGACTCCATCCCGCATTTCTGGAAGTTTATGTACCGCATTTCGCCACTCACTTACTTCCTTGAGTCTATGCTTGGAAATGTTTTACACGAAGTTACAGTTATTTGCGACGTTAGCGAGTTCAATATTTTCAACCCTCCTCCAGGAGAAACTTGCTACCAGTACGCCGCAGATTTCATTAACTCATCTGGTGGATATATCAACAACCCCAATGCCACTTCATCATGCCAGTACTGTCAATACTCTGTTGGCGATGATTACTTGGCGTCAATTAACGTTAAATTCAGTCATCGGTGGCGTGACGTTGGATTCCAGTTTGTGTATTTGGTGTTTAACGTCTTTGCTGCCTTCGCTATTTACTATTTTCTTAGAGTTGTTAAGGTTGATCCTATTGGAAAGATTAAAAGAATGATTAAGAAATAATGGGATTTTATTTTGTCTGAATGTGACTAAATCGTATATTTTTGATTTTGGATAAGGATAATATAATAATTAAGGAGATTTGCTAGTTATTGTTTATTTCTAGTCGAAGTTTACTAGGATGGTATCATGGTGTCATATTGATCAAGGCAAATGAGTATATACCAATTGAAATAACCGTTTAATATATTCAATAGCACAATTATGAACTACATCTAATAAAAACATATTAATTGCGAATGCTTCTATTACTGCTTCAACACTGATAATATTGAAATCCGAGCAAGTGCAGGTTTGAGATCTTTAGAGTCAGTCGAAATTGGACACAATCGAGCCTCATTTTCTGCGGCTAACACGAAATACGAGTCAGAACTTTATTTCCTTATCGGGCTCGGTGCCATTTCCCTCTATTCAAAATCTCTCTTCTTGACAGTTGATATAGCATCATTCGCTGCCGAATTTACATCCTACAAAAATACAATGGCTAAAGAAACTAGTTGCTTTTCGTGGACTCCACTCGACAATACAATCTACCGAATCCTGCAAGAAGATTCACTCGGAGATTTACCGTTCATGTATGTCAAAGTCTACCCGACTCTCCTTCTCCTTGTCGATACCGGAAGCGGCCCCAATCACTGCAAAGATCCCTCTGTCTCGGAAAAATCAATTCGAAGTTTCATTGAAAAGAACCTTACCGCTGAAGGTCGTTTATTAACTGCTGACGGTCAAAAGAAGCAATGGTTGATTTTCATTACGCATACTCATTATGATCATATCGCCGGGATGTTTGAATTCCCCGAGGCCGACGTTTTCATCTCAGGATACTCGAAAGATTACGTTCTTAATGATCTTGGATGCAACTCGCTTTGCTGCGCATTTGGGATCCCCACTCCCAAATTTGACGTCTATCATTGGCTCGAGCAGAACGAGAAGCTGGTTTACAAGGGCATCGATCTTAAGATCGAGGCACTTCTCACTCCCGGACATACTCCTGATGAAATCGCACTTTATGATGAAGAAGAAATGGTTTTCTTCTCTGGAGATTCATTGTATGAGAAAGTGCCTGTATACATCATCGATACTTCGAATATCCCAGATTTCAGCAAGTCTCTGGATTTCATGCTTGAGTTTGTTCAAAAGAAGAATGAAGAGCTCGCTTCTACCGGTAAACGACTTACCACCCTTGCAGGCCATGTCACAGATAAAGCTGATACCGAAAACTTGATTATCGAGATTAAGGAGTGCTTTTATGATATGCTGCGGGGTAAGAGTACTCTTACAAAGCAGGAAACTATGCGTGGTATGAATGTTCTTACATATATGAATGAAACCAAAAATGTCGGGTTTTTGTGCATCGATACTAAGTTGAAGGAAGGTTTGAAGCATTTTGGATATGAGTGGGAGGTGCCTGCGCCGCTGCCTGCCGATGCACCCGCTAAGACTTTTGAGTAAATTTTCTCTATAATATTTGGTTAATGCTTGACTATTGCCTAGATTTAGAAATTCTGTTTTATATGATTGTGTAAATAAAAATAAATTAATTATGAAAATGTGGTTTAGCTTGTAGTCTTGTGATACTTGGGTAGGTCATGCAATGTATATGAGATGCAGCATGCACAATTATGATTGTCGTTATGAGTATGATAAGCCAAAAGTTGAATGTATATATGAAAATGAGTATTTTCACTTAGTACCTTACATTTCAGTGGTCATGTCTAGTACGGCATCGAGAATAGGCTTGCTATCTAAATCACTCATGTTCCTAGCACTCTTACAATGTAGTGTGAAATTAGATAGATGCTTACCAATTTATATTAAATTAGAGATAGGAGACTGACGCAAAAAACTCGCCAATAGCGGCATAAAAGGCCTGCAGCTGCGGTAATTCCAGCTCCAATAGCGCATTCAATTGTTGAAGTATAAAAGCTCGTATTAAACCTCGGGCACGGTCAGCCAGTCCGCCTCACCGGTTTGCAGCACATTATTGTGTGGCTGGGGAACCAGGACATTTGCTTTGAATTATTAGAGTGTTCAAAGCAGGTGTACACTCGATTATATTAGCATGGAATAATAGAATAAAATGAATGGTTTTGTGATGCTTGTTCTCGACGACCGTCGTAATGATTAATAGGGATAGTCGGGGGCATCGCTGCATATATGATATATTCTAATTACGGATAACATCGACGAAAGCAGCGACAAGCTGGTACATATCCTTCAGTCATTAGACAATGCTTTAAAAGGTCGTCCCAGTGCACGAATATGCATCGAACTGGCGGTTGTCCATGGCCGGGACAGAGCACCGATCGTGCAATGCTTGCGATCTTCATTTGCCCTCTGGTTGCGAGTCGTCCATGATCTAAGCCATTGAGGTCTCCACTGGTGCCAGCAATGAGAGAACCATTGATGGATCGGTGAAGAAAAAGTGTATCGATTGACCGGAGACCGATGGATCAGACGGCAGCGCGCTGAGTTTGCGCCAGTTTTCTTCTGTTGCGTTTTTAATGAAGGCCAGCAGACTGACTGTTGTGGTTTTGCGACAGACTTGCTCAGTGTGTCGACCGGTTGCAGACGTGATGTCAATGACGGTTGTCCGGTTTATCCAGCAAGAACCTAATGGAACTTCTGGTCCTATTTCTCGAGCTACTGATTTCCCAAGTTTTGACCACCAATGCATCCAGCATTGGCCGTTTGAGAGTTGGTCCGTTTGCCAATTATGGCAAACCAACAATAAAACCAGTCGCGTCCGCTCACCTCGCTCTCTTCCTCTTTCCCCCTCCAAACAGAACAATTAACCAGCTTGACCACAGGACACCTTAGCATGCGACATTTTTGTATCTCATCCCTTTTGAATCCTTTTACTCCTCTTTTTTTATATAGCTCCATTTATAAGCCCTTTAACACCTCTTTAAAGACTACCGAGCTAGTCTGCCTTTTGTTTGTTTTTGAATTTTGCTTCCATCTGGCCAGTCCACAGAGGGTCGATCTATGAAGGACTGGGGGTCGAGCCGGACGAGTGCTTTATAAGGAGTTTATTGGTAGAAATTTGACTTAGGGGAGAGAAAGTGGTGAATGATTACTGACCACCAACAGCACCACCACAACCGAACTTCAACATGTCCACAATGATCCTAATCAGCAGCACAGGGATTCTTTCCTTTCCTAGCAGTATCTAATAAGGATATCTATAAGGTATGTACAGCATAAGCAGTCATTGGGGGAGTGGAGGGACGCAAAGAGGAGCACCGGGGACGTTATGCTTCCGGTGGAGATCGAGTGTACCACGCCCAGTGCTACGATCTCTTCGATAAAACATCCACATGACGGATACAGATATATCTAAAGTGGTGCAAAATACTGATTACTATCCTGAACGCGTTGTTGAAGATTGTGATTTGCGATGGTATGTTCAAAACTAGTGTTCAGATGATAATAACCCTAACCCCATCGTTCATGTAATGTTGTATGGGGGGAGGATATCGTGATTAGAATCCTGGTGGGGCGTAACCTGCGCGACTGATTGTGCCGTCGCCGTTTGAGTCGTTACAGATAATGAACTCTAGTGGTTGAATATCGAGGACTAATAAAATAAAAGATATATAATTAAAATTGCAGACTCCAATTTCGTCACTCAAACCTACTACGTATTAAAATGGCACACAAAATAAATTTGCCGTCTAATCATGACCTCGATCACATAACTTTCTTCATTCTTCCCACCAACGCGACACTCTCTTCATACTCATGCCACATTCCTCTCCAGACCTTTCCAAGTTTCTCCATACATCTCAAACAAAAATCCAAATCCGTCCTATTAACCGCTCGCGACCGAGGTTTTGTGTCATCTTTGATTTCTCTTTCTATCAAATTTGAAATTACCGGCGATGTCTGAGCAGCTTCATCAGTGGTTGATGATGCCTCACTTTCTAATCCTCTATGTGCTGATAATGATGCGACCGCATTAGCCAAATCTCCAAGAACGCTTTTGATACTTGGTAATTTCACGTCATTCAAAACTATATTGCTCGCAATAACAGGAATGCAAAGGCCTAAACTGAATGCCATAAATGGACCCATCATCACCGAGGCAGTATCTTCATGACCACCACGACATTCAACAAGGATATTTAGCATCTTGATAATTGCCGTTGTAGCGTCCGTCAATGAAGCAAAACTCTTCATCGCTTCGGAAGAACTGGCAGCTGCGCGGACGTGGGATATTGGGTTTTCGATATAAGTGTGTAAACCATCATATGGCATTGGCTGTACGACAAAGACCAAGCAATCTCTTGCACGAGAGCGATGCAAAAGTAGTAACGTAGTGTACAAAATTTGATGAGTATAAAAAAGCGACATTTGAACTCGCATTGGACCTGATCGGTAGCAATACACTTTTGAAAGTAAAATCCTCACGCGTCGATCAGTCTCTTCAATAAATTCTTCATTTATATCGTGTAGTCTAACGACTGTATCTGCAAACAGCTTCACACTCGCAAGGCGAAAGCAAGCAGAATTAAACCTCCAGCGTTTATTAACAACTCCGAAAGGCGAGGCTTTATCAAAGATAAACGGTCCTACATCGGAAAATATTATCTCTGCAAAGTCATCATAAGCAAATGTTTTGCCATTCCAGTCGCGCAAACCATCACAGAACGTAACCTCGCAGCACGGAACGTGCACACGACCTGGGAAATTTGGAATTTCTTGTGGGGTAGACCAAACAGCTGATGTGACTACACGTAATTCCCAAATCATATAGTAGATCCTTCTAAATGATTCACGATGGAGTTCTGATGGCAGAAGTTCTGTGTGCGTTTGGGCGGTTGGCAAAGGGCCCCCCATTGAAGATGAGCGTGCATTCACGTAGTCGCCTTGAGCGTCTATTTGCATATCAAGAAGGTCAAGTCTGTACATTTCGACGATAGAAGATGCGTAAGTTAATAAATCAAGCGCACGGCAACGATGCCCATCATAAGTAGCGGAAAATGCAAGCAAAAGAGAGGTCGTCAATTTTGTTATTGGATTCTTTATGGAAGATAGCCATTTCTCAGACCGAGAGATCCAGTACATCGGGTCTGTTAAGTATGATGGCATGGCAGCTAGAGGAGATGGTTGCTGAGGTGATTCTCGGGTTGTAAATCGGCATGAGATTGAAAACATTGCTTGCAGCATAGCCGCGTCGGTTGCAGCGTCCATTTGCTGCAGAAGATATGGCTTTGGAAGCATAAAGGCAAACTCCGGGTGAAAGCAGTCATAGTACGTGTCAATTAAAAGCATGATCATTGGCATGCTCGGTAAATCGACGACTTGAAGATCTATGTCAGTAATACAAAAGGAAGATGCGCTTATATGCTTAGTCGGAGGTGGAACTGTAGATGCTGGTTCCGCTCCTGATCGGTGGGAATTGAACGATTGCTTGCCGGTCCGGTCGACTTTGATGTCATCTATCTGCTGTTGAAGAGACACCAAAGTGTTCTGTATCGTTGCAAGAACGGCGGGAAGAGAGAGCATCTCAGCTGAAGAGGTGGCAGGAAGAGGGAGTTCCTGTGTGATTGCAAATGAGGAGAGCGGAGGTAATGAGCGGCTCGAGTTTGGAGCTGGGAACGGGAGCTCGATAGGCGACATTGGATGAACAGACGCAGAGGAAGTTGACGACCGCGACGAATTGGAGTTCTGAGTATCTTGGTTCGACACGCTCTGCTCCATAACCATTGACAGTTCACGATTCTCTTCCTTCATTTCTTCAGCGCTGATAATCCCGGTGGGCAGCTGAGTTGTAGATCTCCGTTTCCGCTTACCGCCCCTGTGCGACGGCACGAAGACGCACTGCACAGACAGCGTGCGACAGTTGCGGCAGTCCTGAACACCTTCGCATTTGATCTTGCGCTCTCGGCAGGAAAGACATGCTCTACGTGAGACCGCGCGTACGCGCTGCTGCTGCTCGAGAGGGCTCATTAAGATGATAGGATTAAAGCCGCGTTATGTCCGGCCGCGAGTTTCAGTGGGCGGCGAGCATGCTGTTGAGCAGTGAGAAGCAAGAGAGTGCGAATGAGAGACCGAAGGAGAGGACGAGGAGCCAGAAAGTAGAACCTCTATTTGTAGGGTACCGCGAAGGGGATTGAGAGAGGGGATTGAGAGAGTCATCGCGGATTTTGTCTCGGGCGGGGAGGTCCGTTCCTGAGTAAGCGTCGACGCCCGCCTCCACCAGCGTTATCTGAGCATCGCGAGTCACCCAGACTACGTCACCACGGACTTTTTTCCTGCGCAAGCTGCTGTGCTATATAATCGGTTTGCACTAACTAATATACAATCGTTTTCCGGCTATCTTCCCAGCATAATTCGAGCAAATACATACTTAAAAAAAAAAAATCTGCAGCCGATCAACTTTACTTGCGGGACGACTATGCGTCTTCGGCCAAGCAATCCTCATGTTTGCTACCTGTTGAATAGAACTCCGTGAACAAAGAAATACTCAAATAAAATATACAACAAAGAAAAAAAAATTCGACCAGGGAGAGGATCGAACTCTCGATCTTACGATTAACAGTCGTACGCCTTAACCAGCTTGGCCACCCAGTCACTTGTTGAACCTGAAAAATAAGCAAGCCTCTAAACCATTTTTTAAAGTACGAGTCCCTCATTTGCTAGCCTGCTCGTATCTCTGCTTTTATTATTTCTAGCACGCTTTCAGACGAGTTGGATCAGGATATTTTGGTGATTCTTTTTTATCATTGTAACTATATTATATCAAGGTTGTATTCTGTGATAACATGGGCTATTGTACTTTTATGTATTAGCGTATCGTCTATAAAAATTAGTATTCCATACATACATGTATATATATACTGTTGTGTATTAGCATATCGTCTACAAAATTACACGTGCATTTATACTTACATACCACATATGGAGAATTGGCAGAGTTTACAATAGAAGAACGAAAACTTTCTGTTCGCTCCTGCATGAAGTTCCGGTAGGTCTCTGCATGTACTCCCATGACTGACACTCCATTTGAAACGTGTTTGTATTGATCGCTCTGTCTATGTTCTGTCTTTGCCTTCTCTAACTTGAGTTTTTCATGTTTATTTGCATGTCAGTTCTATCAGTTTGATCGCGATTTTGTAGTCTTTCTTTAAAACATAAGTATGTCACCCGCTTGTTAGTTCGATATATATCGTTATATAATTATCAATTGGTTAACTATATACAGTGGTGCTGTCTATTCAGCAAGTACGAAGACCAAACTAAGTTCAGAAAATGCAGCAAATGGATACCCTAACCCATATTAAGTTGCGTGCGCTTGGGGATATGGATTGCTCTGTTCGTCTCTGTATTAGGCAGTAGCAGTTGCTTAGATTGATTTAATATTTCAAATATATGATCGAAAAATATATAGGATTACTATATAAATAAAAAAAACCAACTGCATGATATGCAACTATTCATATGTGCTCCCTGCAAATCCTGATTGCAATGACACAACACGATGGAGCACGTGCCCTCCATGACATCACGCCGGATTAGATCGACCGGCGCGCATTGACTGCGAGAAGTGGCCTCGGTCTCTGCCCCACGGTGAGTTTAGTTCCTCGCCTGCACCGCAATCTTTCAAAATTTCTAGAATTCTACTTGATTTTTGGCTAAAAAGCATTTATTGTGCTAGATTTCCCAAGTCTCAATTTGAGATTTCTTTTTTTCATTTTGAATTCTTCAAGGTCGGCTATTTCTACTGAGAATCAGAGATAATAATGTCCCACATTGAAGACCCTGACGTGGGGATCCTGGAGATTGATCCGTGGCTCAAGCCTTTCAAGCAGGATCTGGTTGCTCGTCATAAGACTGCTACCGACTGGATTGAGCGTTTGGAAAACGATGAGGGTGGAATTGTGAAGTTCTCTGAGGTAAATCAAGCCGAATTGGGCAAGCCTTTATCCACTTTATGCTTACAGTGCTTTAACAGGGCTACAAATACTATGGATTTCAGATTCTCGATAATAATGATATCATCTACCGCGAATGGGCGCCTAATGCAACGATGATGCATTTGATTGGCGACTTCAACAATTGGGATCGTGGTGCGCACGAAATGGTCAAGAATGAGTTTGGTGTGTTTGAGATTACGATCCCTTCAGTCAATGGCCAGGCAGCAATTCCTCACAACACTCGGGTCAAAATTGCTCTGAATCTCCCTGGTGGTGGATACGTCGACCGCATTCCTGCTTGGATTAAGCGAGTTACGCAAGATCTGTCAGTGTCGCCCGTGTACGACGCAGTGTTTTGGAATCCTCCGCAGAGTTATCAGTGGCAGCACGACAACGTAACTCGCGCTGCTAGACATCCTTTGTCTGCACGTATCTATGAAGCTCATGTTGGTATCTCTACAAGCGAGTTGCGCGTTGGAACCTACAGTGAGTTTACGCGGAATACGCTTCCTCGTATTCATAAATTAGGATACAATGTGATTCAGCTGATGGCTGTCATGGAACATGCCTATTATGCTAGTTTTGGATATCAAGTTACCTCTTTCTTTGCGGTTTCGTCGCGATATGGAACACCAGAGGAACTTAAACATCTGATTGATGAGGCACACCGGTTGGGAATCACTGTGCTGCTTGACGTTGTGCATTCTCATGCATGCAAGAACGTTCTCGACGGACTAAATATGTTTGACGGTAGTGATTATCAATACTTTCACGGCGGCCCAAAGGGAGTTCATTCGCTCTGGGACTCGAGATTGTTCAATTATGGAAAATACGAAGTTTTGAGATTCTTGCTTTCGAATTTGAAGTTTTACATTGAGGAATACCATTTTGATGGATTCCGGTTCGATGGCGTGACGTCTATGCTTTATACTCATCATGGTATTGGCACTGGCTTCTCTGGAGGATATCATGAGTACTTTGGTGACGACAAGGTCGATAAGGATGCAGTCAACTATTTGATCCTTGCCAATTATATGCTTCATAAGCTTGATTCCAATATTCTGACGATTGCGGAAGATGTTTCAGGAATGCCGGGGCTTTGCGTCGGCTTTGAGCTTGGTGGAGTAGGATTTGATTATCGACTTGCGATGGCTCTGCCAGATATGTGGATCAAATTGCTAAAGGAAGTGAAGGACGACGACTGGGATATGGGCAAGATTGTTTACGAGCTCACAAATCGGCGATACAAGGAAAAGACGGTTGCGTACGCCGAGAGTCACGATCAAGCCTTGGTTGGAGATAAAACCCTTGCGTTTTGGTTAATGGACAAGGAGATGTATACTAACATGTCAGCTTTGAGCGAGCTCACGCCGGTGATTGATCGGGGGCTGTCTCTGCATAAGATGATTAGATTGATTACGCATACGCTAGGAGGCGAGGCATATTTGAATTTTGAAGGAAACGAGTTTGGACATCCTGAATGGCTTGATTTCCCGCGCGAAGGCAATGGTAATTCGTTCTGGTACGCAAGGCGGCAGTGGAATGTACTGGACGATAAAATGCTGCGATACACGTTTTTGAACAACTTTGACGCGGCGATGCAGCATACAGAAGACAGGTACGGCTGGCTTCATTCGGACCCGGCGTACGTGTCGCTCCAGCACGAAGGCGACAAAGTGATTGTGTTTGAGCGCGCAGGATTATTGTTTGTTTTTAACTTTAACCCGACGCAGTCGTTTGCGGATTACCGGGTTGGGGTGCAGATTGCGGGCGAGTACCGGATTGTATTGGACTCGGACGAGGAGGGATTCGGAGGACATTCGCGCGTCGATCACGAGAAGACGCGGTTTTTTACGACTCCGCTGGTGTGGAATGGACGGGATAACTTTATTCAGGTTTACAGTAAGTTTGTGGTTTCCGAATGAACAGTGCGGGGTGAATACTGACTTTTTACGTGTAGTTCCTTCCCGAGTAGGTTTGGTGCTGGCGCGGGTCGATTAGATAAGATATTAACTCGTCAGCGGCTTGCAGTCCTCATTCCTGTAAATGTCGGTTAGTGAATTGACGAACTGATAGTTGCCTAAGTAGGAGGAGTTGAACGTTTGGCTGCACGCGGCGGGCGCTGCGGGATGGCTGAACGGTCAACGGAATCACACCTGCGCATCCGTAAACTTAGTGTGAAAATTACACTTAAAAGCAGCAAGGCTGATAATCGCTGGCCTGCTCCTCCGAGCTGCAGCACAAGTCAAGTCTTGGCCGTGAGTGTGATCTCGGTCCAATGCTGTCGTAGTGTCCGCATAATGTCGCTCTCTGCTGATGCTAGCGAAAGCCCGCGCCGTCGGATAGCCGTTCTAACCGTCAAGTCCGTCCCTGACGCTCGCAAACTCTAACCCGCTAAGCCATCTCAGCCGCGGCCTCGAAGCGAGTGACACCGGCGCGCCCGCAGCTTGCATCAGCCAGGCAAAGCGAGCCTGGAAGTGGGCGCACTCGGCTGATTTGTCGCGCCGGTCTGTCTGTGTGTCTGGAGCCAAAAGCGAGCGTCCGCGGTCGTCGGGGCGGCCGAATGATGGATGGCTAGGGCCAGGTCGTACCTGTCTAGACGTCGCCCCCGCCCTGCGCTAAGCCTTCTCTGGCGGCCGCCATTGTGCAGCAGCTGCAGCTGCACCCTAGCATAGGATGCCGCTCTTCGCTACTTCTAGTGTCGGGCTGCATCCAAACTTCACTGCTCTTCTTTCTGTTCTGTCTCTGCTCTGTTTATGCTCCTCACGCGCAATGTCGAAAGCCTTCAGGAGCTACGTCAGGTCGCTGGCCCTGCTTGCCTGCATGGCTCTGGTCTGCGTCGTCTGGTACCAGACGAGCCAGTACACCGTCGTTTTCGTGTCAGTCGACAGACCCGTCACTGGTCAGCAGCAGCAGCAGCAGCAGCAGCAAATGCAGGAGCAACAGCAACAGCAACAACAACAACAGCAACAGCAAGAGCAGCAGCAACAGCAGGCCACCACTTTGCAGCAGAACCTGCCGCCAAAGCCCGATGCCGCCGCCGTCGGCGTCGCGCCGACCTATCGGGAGGACGACCAATCTGAAGCAGATGTCTTTTCCTTCGCGGCGCCCGGGCTCCCTGTCGTAGGTGATAGCAAGGCCAATGGACTGCTCTCTGACTTGTCGGCTGATATCGACTCTGAAGCGGACACCGCTGCTGCCGCTGGCAATGAGCTGCCACTCGGATGTGGGGATCCATACCGCACTCCTGGTTATCTCAGTTTGCCTGTAGGCGAGTCCAGCTTCCGCGACGTGCGCTGGGTCCCATTATACGATAACTTCCATGACCTCCCGCCCCCACCAGAGGCCGAATACCCGCCTCGCAACATGGAGGACGATGACTTCCTGCTTTTGGATTCGCAGATTGATCCGGAGGTTTTACAGACCGCACCTATCACATGGATGAAGAACTTTGAACTATACCACAACATCACTAAGAAAATCAACCGGGGGAGGGCACGCAACCGCCCTGCTAAACTTACCAAAGCCGAGCAAGGTATAGTCTCGCTAATGAGCTGGGTTAACAATCGCAGAGTGTTGCTGGTCGGCGATTCAATCGATCGCAACTCTGTCCTGAGCTTTTGTAAAGGTCTCGGATTACGCCTGCTGCAAGAAGGTGGTCCTCACGGCGTTCGACAGACAACTGCATACTGTCACGTCCCAGAACTTAACTTCACCATGATCCAATGGCATGTTTCGAGCATGTTTACTTATCGTCCTGATTGGTGGTGGGAGAAGGCTATGGATGTCGTACCATTCGAGGAACGATTTGAGGAGATTTACGCCAATTACTCATTGCCATTAACTATTAACGCCAAAGGAAAAGGTCCGGATTTGATCCTTTTGCAAACCGGATTATGGGATGAACGTGCATTTAGAGAAGCTGAGCACGCGTACGATGAACGCCTTTTACCAGAAAAGAATAAGACTCATCTCCAATGGAAGTCAAACGCTCAACTTCCTTGGTCACAGCTTCGATTTATTAATGCACGGCTCCAAAAAGTTGTCGTCTTTTTACGAGATGTATATGGAGAGGATATCCCGATAATGTATCGCTCTCTTACTACCCGAAAAGAGAGCAAAAGTTCAGATCTTGGAATGATGTCAATAGATCGGATGCATCGATCGATGGCAAGTCATCTCGATATGGAAGTGTTTGATTGGGGTCGTATTGTATATGGCCATGTTGACGAGTATGCTGATGAACTGCATGTCAGGATAGGATCTTTGACATGGTTATTCAATGATATGGTGTTATCGTACTTGTTTCGTGCTGCAGGTGGTATCGAGCACCAAGGAGCCATTATTCAGAGACCAGAAGTTGAGAGTAGTATGGCTTGGGAGAATGGTAAGAATTGGAAGAGATGTCATTCATATCTTGGAAGAGGGGATAATCGATGATTGTACAAACTTTTTGTAAACGGTTTCTGGAGTTTTAGGATGTCATTAATAGAAGAGTAATCTCTACCAACAACAAAATACCAGCTATTAGTGTTAGTACGCAGCTAGTTTCAAATAACTTTATTATTGTTAATAATCGATTTTTTTTGAATAATCTGATTATTTTAGATCCACATGTATACATAGTCGTAAAACTCTCGTCAATTGAAGACTGCAGCTGAATTTTTTGATCTTCCACACTTGGCAAATGCAAAATCAATCAGTTTAAAAATAGACGCAAGTACGATTGCAGATCAAAAAAATTAGTTTGGATCGCAACGAGAACTTTCCGAAGATAAATATGTCAATAACATTAACGATCCTCTCAATCTCATGGTCGCCTCCATAACTCGAATTCGAGGGATTTACATTCTAGGTTGACATTGAGGTATTTGAATGAGGACCAGATCAAAGGAGATAATTGAGAAAAAGGTATGGAGATCATATATGATTTACGATGCCTCACGCTCACATACAGCATAAGGTTGCGAATTTTTCCATAATTCATATTCTTTCATCTCTATCATTAAATATACATATCTAGTTATGTACACATTAGTATTAATTATTTGTTAATCGCGCATAATTCAAACCGCAAATAAAAGCCTTGTAGAGAAACACAAACAATAGAATATGATGCAGCAGTAATACGAAATCATGAAACTGCTACCAACAAAAAAAATCCAAATTTTTGAACAATTAAAAAGCATTAGTACTATTAGGAGAACAAAAAAAAACTCCAACTAAATCCAACTCTCAATGAAGCAAATGCAAATCTTCAACAATATAAAAACTCATCATCACAAAAATTTCGCTGATTCATCTCCAGGCGTAGGTTGAAACCCTGGAATATTGAATGCATCGTCAGTCGTACCTGACATGTTATTAAGATTATTACTCAAACCTCCAGTCGTAGATACAGCTGCTGTACTGGAAATACTATTCAGTGTCGCATTGTTAAAATCATCAAATTGAAGATTAGGAATCCAAAGATCAGCTTCAATGTCGTCAAGCATGAGAGCTTGATCAAGAAAACTTGTTGGATTTGGAAGATCCGAAAACATTTCCAGAAATAGGTTCTCAAGAGATTGCGCTGGAGCAGTGGTGGTTGAGGTGGTTGGCAACGATGTACTAGTAGTAGCTGCAGGTATGGCAATAGATGAGTCCAACGCAGCAGCAGTTGTGGTCATTGGCATAGTACTGTTAACTACTCCATTATTAACAGAAGGAGATTTCTTCACCTTTGGTTTCTTTTTCTCCCTAATTGTCGGACTGACAACTATCGGCGCATTTGCTGCAGCTTCTTCAGCCTGACGATTAGCTAGATCTTCTTCAAGCTTTCTGAACACACTTCGCGCCATTCCACCCATTGCCTCTGCAACCCACCATGTTTTAGACAGATCGTCAAGAACTGCACAGCTTTCGTGCCATCCGGCTTTTGCTTCCGGAGATGGGTACAGTCTCAGGTAAACAGTTAGCGTTAACGATACTGCATATGGAACAGCAGGAAGGGGAGGAAGTGCAGGTTGGGTTTTGACAATATGCAAGATCTGATTAGTAGCATGCAACAAAATAGTTGCATTCATTTCCGGCGACTCAGGCGCACGCTTGTGAGCAAGAATACACGCAGCATGCCTAAGAAGGTGCATAAAGGCAGCAAATGGTGAGTCGTCACTTTTTCCATATGAAACTTCGAAATCAACTTCAGGAGGCAAAGCAGATCCCAGCGGGCGATACATTGCAATCACGCTATCAAGCAATTGACACGCATCATACAGCTTCGTAAGCCAACCTTCTTCAGTAGAGCGCATACCTGAAACTCCCACATCATCAAGTCGAGAAATTACCGGTCGAGCAGAAACACATGCAGAGATACGATCAAGACACCATAAACACCACCAAAGTCTTCGCATCGGCGCTTGATCCGGATGTGATCTCCGCTCATGATGTAGACCGAGGAAATGAGCATAATGAAAGGCTTGTTCAAGATCGGAGCAGGACTTCTCAAGACCATCGGATCCTTCAGAATGCAAAGACATGAGCGCGAGAACGCGAACAACCGTGAGCTTGTCGCGTTCAATGTCTGCAAACATTAACGCTCGAATCTTTGTGATAGTTAAAGAAGCAAAATAGCGAGGAGATCGTGATTGGATGTACTTGCGAGCCGATGGATGACGGCATGCGGCCAGAAGCACTGCATGGAGAAGAAGAGTAGGACATTCATCTCTAGCATGCATCTGTAGAAATGCAGTTTTGTCCAGAATAGGAATCAGCGGATGTAAATATTTGAAATATGTATTAATCAGACCGTCTCTGTCTTGCTTAGGAGGAAGATCAAAGGCATGAAGAGAGTCAAGGTAAGTCAGTAGATGTTGATTCAACGGTTGATGAATCGAAGCACCTTTAACCCACACTCCAATCTTGTCCTTTTCAACATTTCGCAAAGTAAGAAGGACAGATGCGGGATCAAGATCACCGATAAATCGCGTGGATCCTATAGCAGAAGTCACAGTAGCAGGACGAGAAATCCCAGCATTTACAGACGCAGTAGACGCTTTGGCTTTGGCCTTTTTCGAAGGAGGATCTGCAGACTCGCCGGAATGGGCGGCGGGAGTTGCGACCGTGTCGTCGAAGGTAGCCGCAGTAGATGACGCGACCGGCGCGACGGCGGCTGCGGCAGCTGCGGCCGCGGAGGCAGATGGTGACGAGGCAGATTTACGCTTACTCTTTGTAGCAGTGGAAGAAGCAGTAAGAGGAACAGCTGGAGCAGCTATAGAAATGGGGGCGACCATTGGAAGTGGATTGTTTACAGAGCTGAATGACGACGAAGTCGTGAGACGGGGTCTGGCCGCTGCGGCAACTGCTGGAACCGATGCCGCCGCATGCTCGACTATGTCGGCCGCAGTAACCGCTGGCACAGCTTCGTTGGAGTTCAAGAGGGAAGTGCTGGGAGGTTCAGTAGAGGAGGAGCGGACGCGAGAGGGTCTGGTGGAGAGTTTGATATCGGTGACGACGGGCGGGATGTCTTCCTCGTCATCGTCGAGATCTGGCCCAAGAGCAGCGCCCTTTGGCACGAGACTGCATGGCAGCGATCAGCTTGCGATAATGCTATATTGCAAAGAGAACAAGAAAGAAGTCAAGTACCTGCAAGAGATGTTCTCTTTCATACATGGCGCGCATCGCTCGTGGTTCTTAAACGGGGGCTCGCAGCGTTTCTGGAGGAGATGAGTCAGTACAACTGAGAAAACTCAACGCATCAACTGCGGAAGCCAAACGTACCCGCCTGCGCTTGCACTGTTCGCAGGCCTTGTGCGCCCGCTTGCGCTTGCGGTACCCTTCGTCGTTTGCAGGGAAGACAAACATGCAGTTGGAAGGAGCGTGAGGGCGGAGGAGAGAGGAAGACTGGGCGCGAAGGAGGCGGTGCCAGTGGGGCTTTCTCCGCACCGCCGCGGCCGAGAAACTATCGTGAGATTTCGCCACGTCGATGCTCGCTTGCTTCAGGCGCTATTTTTAGCGCATATAAAAGTCAGCTATCAAGGTTTTGCATTTACTGTAAGTAGTGCTACGAACGCATACGATTCCCGAAACAATTTCCGTCTCCAGCACAAGCGGCCGGTCCTATGGAAACGCTCCGTCCTGCGCCCAAAAACATCGTGAACTTTCTTTGCCTTCGGAAATCGGGTGCCGTCTTCTGGCCAATTATATCCGCGTCTATCTCCGCTCCCAATCTGCACAGCTGCTGATCTTTTTCTGCGACAATGCCGTGCGGCTAGAAGCACCCGTGCATTTTTTTCTAATTATGCAGATATAAAATTCGTGTGGAGCGAGCAGAGCCTGGACTTCGTCATATTTTGCATATGCAACTTGACATCACCTCTAGATAAATTAGGAATAGCAGGAATAACAACGACTGCGGTTTTAAGTTGCACGGCGATCATGAGACTGCAATCAAGGCCCTCCAGATCATAAAATATTAACTTCATCAAGATTGCCACAAAAATAAATAAAATTCACTTTTTTACATCAGTTACACCCGTGCTGAACATAAATACAGAAAAACGCCCTAATAAAGATATATACAATTCTATATGATAACACATTCAGCGCTTGCTTTTCTTTTTTCCAACAACCTTAAACATGCTATTCCACCCATCATTCGCACCCGGAACACCTCCCGCGGCCGCAGTCTTCAAAGCCTTTGCGTTACCTTTCACCAAGACCTCATTCCATCCCTCTGCAGCTGCTCCGTCCTTCTTAATGGTAGGAGCAGAACTAGATTGTAATGGACTATCGGTTGCATTTGACATTGCGTTACTTAAACTTCCGGCTCCATAAGTGCCTTCAACTGCTTTTCTGCGGCGGACGAATTCCTCCGCAAATCGACGACCATCCATAGTCGTAGAATTAGCATAGATTGAGTCTGCAATGATCTCAACCGTCTCATTTCCACCACTCAAAGGAAGCGAAAGAAGCATCGAAAGTAAATCCTCGGCATTAACACCTGATGAAACACCACGAAGTGTCAATCGACACCATTTAAAGAACTCATCCGCAGAAGTAGAAGACTTCACAACAGCTCCCGCTGGTGCAGCAATACTAGAAACACTGCGAACTGTAGCAGTCGCCGCATTAGTAGGCATACTTCCAACCCGTCGAGCAGCTGGAACAACACCCGGAACAGAAGACAGGCTCCCACTGGTAGCTGCACCTGTTTTTTTCCCACTAGCACCAACCGTAGTCCATGCGCTTCCAGTGGCAGCTGCTGATGCAGTACTTGCAGTACGCGCAGCCGTTCCAGATGGACGCGAGGACATAATATCAACGTACTTCTTGCCTTGTGCCGTCATAACACCAGGCGCAGCCGCTGCTGTAGCAGCCTTGCGACGCTTCGCTTCCTCCTCCTCCTCTTTCTGAATCTGAGCCAGAGTCTTCTTTCCACCGGTAGAGGTAGCAACCGGATTCACTGTCTTAGCCCAGGTAGCCGATCGAGGCAATCCGGGAGGAATAGATCCAGTCAAATCGTCCGTAACCACATTTCCATTCGACAAGTCAATTCCCTCAGCTCGCTGCTGCTGCTGTTGCTGCTGCTGCTGCTGAGCTTGCTGAACAATTTTTTGCTGTAGAGCTTGTTGCTGTTGCTGTTTAGCAAGTGCCCGCATGCGAGCTTCGCGTTCTTCAATCTCCCTTACTGTCGGTGCCTTGTTCTTCTTTTCTGTGGCAGTTTTAGCCCAAGGTGCGATCGGAACCGAAATAATGGTTGTCGGAGTGGGCGATGAAGCTTCGGCAGGCCCAACAGCAGCAGTGCCATCACCAAGTTTGGTGAATAAAGCAGGTGCAGGAGGTAACGGCTGAAGCTTCTGCTTTACGGGAGCCGTTTTAACACTGCTCATGTTCGGGCCGACTGACCAGGCTTCTTCTGCTGGAACGACATTATCCCATCCCTCTTCCGCCACGGGTTCTTCAGTCACTTCTTTCTCTTTATCAACTTGATTTGGCTCGGCAGGATGTTCAGGTTCAGGCACAGACTCATCGGCAACTTCTGCAGGTGGCTCAGCAGGGGTCCGCTGTCCAACGTGAGGAAGGAATTCATCTTCCTCCTCTTCAGCCGCAGGTGCATTCTCCTGTCGCTCCTCCGAAGGCTGTTCTTGCTGTTGACGTTTATGTTGTTCAAACTGTTGCTGCAGCATCAGCTGCGCGTATTCAGATAAATACTGTTGTTCTTGAGTAGGCATCATCTGCTGCTGCATAACGGCGGGGATAATATCAGGCATGCCCAACTCAACTCTCGGTAAAGGAACTAGAAACGGCTCCTTATCGGTTCCAACTACTCTCAAAAAGTCTCCAAGGGTATAAAACTCAGATTCCTCAACCCGTCGTATTTTAAGATCCTTGGTCAGCCACTCATTCGAAAACCATTCCTGCATCAAAGTACCCTGGAACGGTCCTTGAATCATACCTTGATTATCAAGATATACCCAGCTAAGCAAAAGAGCAGGCACAAGCATAGGTGGCAACGACAAACCAGGAGGAGGTGGTGGTGGTGGTGGTAGAGGCTGCTGCTGCTGCTGCTGAGGGGATTGCTGGAATCCAGATTGCGGAGCAGCACCGAAAATCGAGGGTATAAATGGATCGTGATCGAGTTGCTTTGAAGATGGCGTATGCAACTGTGCATGCTGCGATGTCGGAGTTCCAGAAAATGATGACCAAGCATTCGCGGCCGGAGGACTAAATGGAGAAGCATAGTCCGGCAATCCGAGAGATAAAGAGCCCAACGACGGCAAAATCGTATCCGTCAATTGCTGCTGCTGAGGCAATTGTTCATTATGTACAATCGGGGAAGCAGCCGACGATGCTACGGCAGTTATATCATCGAGCGGAGTAGGAAAATGGGCAGAGCTAGAACGAAAATTGTCGTTTCCAAAGAAAGGACTGGACGAACGCATTAGACTCTGCTCAGATTGAAGCTGGCCCACAGACTGCGACGGAGGCGAGGTCTATATAAATATCAATTAAAAACCTTATAATAATAGTAATACTAATAGAAATGAAAACACGTACTACCCCCTCATCCATCGTATCCCGATAATGCTCTGGCTTCAAAAGCCTCCCGGAAAAGAACTTTTGAAACTCGGATGAGCCCACCCGAGCTTTACCTCCACCAGCAGAACCCAAGTTCGAACGAGCTTTTGCTGCTTCTGTTCCAGCTGTAGGGCCAGATGGGAAATCAATCGGCGGTTGTTGATTTATACTTCCGGTTTTCTTCATCTGCGCAAAGACAGAAAGCAATTCCTCGCGCGAATAGCGTTTTCCGTTTTCGTTGACTGGAATCGGAGGTGCTTCTTCGAGAGAGGACTGCACATTTTCAAACATGGAAGGATCATCAGTCGAGGTAATACCGGTTGACTGTTGGTCTTCTACATTGTGGGAGAACTTAAATGCGGTCGGGGTTGTCGGCGTAGAGGTGTAGCGGCTAGTTGTAGACGAGATTGAAGACCAGGTCGGATACTTGGCAAGCTTTGGCGGCTTTGTGGTTCCGTTGCCGACGCTCGCAGAAGAAGTAAAAGCCCCAGCGTAAGAACCAGGCGACTGGACCATACTGCTGCTGGAGTGAACTGGTTTCGGGCGCATCCTAAAGAGCAATCGTTAGAGAGTGCACGTGGGCCGTCGATGGATTGGCTCAAGACCAACAGAAGATAACAGAAAACAAAAGTGCATGTCGGTAACGGAGAATCTGAAGTTACACAAAAGCAGATCATGACAACAAGGATCTCTGAGATACAAAGTAGATGGCCTTTTCGTTTCACATATGCCGACCCCGTTCAAGAATGAAGAAACTTACCATTCAGGACCAAACGAGAGCGAGGGCGAGTGTGACATGATCGGAACAGAAAATTGAAAGCAGAAGCAATGCGGATCAAGTTTAAATGAGAGAATGAAGATGAGCAAATGGCGCAGGCAATGGCTGGGGATTGGTGATGATTTCGGTGGACGGAGTTTGTTAAGCAGGAAGAGCACGCGAAAGAGAAAATTACTGTAGTGTCGGGCAACTGCCTAGCTTTAATTGCCTATTATGGAGGTGACTACTGAAAATGGAAATTGTTACTACTTCGCTAGTTTGAGTCCAGAGTAAAATATTATAATAAAATTTTTACATGAAACAAATATAATACATTCTAACGAGTAGGAAAACCAAAAAACGCCAAAAAAAATGCAAATATATCGTCATTGATATTGACGACGCTAATCAAAGCCGACAGCACTAATACCGTGTTCTGATTGATAGTGAAAAGACAGTCAGCCACATGCCAAACCATTCAATTATCGAGTCGTCGAAATGTTCGAGACTTGTTCGACGCACAGATTCTCTGCCGGAAGCCGTATTATATTTGTTGCAAAGGAGAACGATGGAGACGGCAGATGGAACCGTGGCGACCTGCAAGCAACATCACCTCTCAGCAACAACATTCTTTGATTTCTTCTTATTCTTTGCTTCTTTAAGCTGAGCAAGGATTTTCGACATCAAGTCCTTTTCTGCTTTCAGATTTCCGAGTTGGCGACGAAGGCGAGCTTCTTCTTCCTCAATTTCTGAGATTATCCGCCGGTGCCGGGAGTCCTTCTCTTCCTGCAGTCGGCGCTTCTTTTCCTGCGCGCGCTTGTCAATGACTTGCTCTATCGGATTTGTCGACATTTTGCTTTCATCCAAGTAAAGCGAGGTTGTGTACGAAAACTGGATGTGCACTAGCGGAGGTGGATGAGGTATGAGGGAGATGCCTCAGAAAATTAAAGTTCGAGATGGCGATGAGGCTCGCCATTGTTTACTCCCGAATTCTATCTCTCACGCAACGCCACAGCCCTGCTTTCATCGTTGGTAGTCTATCTGCAATAAATTTGATTTATGTGAATTGTTCTTGCTAGATAAAGATTTAATTTGCGGAGAAATGACAGACCGCGCACACCAGCCCTCGGCGGCAGTGCTGGACGAGGACGCGTTCGCAATGTATTCCTACTACATGCCCAGTATCGTCTCTTTTTGTCTTTTTCAAGTATATGTTAGAGAACATACTAACTCGACTTACTTGAAACAGTCACTGATCATCTATCAAGTGACATCCGGCGTTCACTCAACCTCATCACAGAACTCTCCGCATGCTACGCGGCTCCCTCCAACGATCTTGAAACTTTCCTCGCAATCATCGACGAGGCCGATTCACCTCTAACTGAAGAAGCGCTTACTCAATTATATCCAATCCGTGAACGTCTATCAAATGTAAATACTGCACGCATAATTCGCGATCGCAAGGCATCAGTCCGCGAGGCCCAGAGACTTGCTAGGGTCCTCAGACGACATTATTCTAAGATCGACTCCGAAATCACTAAAATGGAACAGAGTTTAAAAGTCCCAGTGACTTCGGATGGACGCGACAAAAAGCAAGTACCGGCGAATAAGCATTCGGAAGCAGCTATTGAGAATGCAGCGAGTGGTCCTAGGGAGGCAAGGGAAGTCTCTCTTGCTGCGCCTGCGTCACAGCTTGCTTTGCCTGAGATTTCGAAACGACTCTCAGTTCAAAAGTCACTACTGAAGCCACCTCAACCTGATCTGTCTCTAGAAAATCGCTCTGAAGTCGTCTATTCCGGGAAGCAGGGCGAGACTACTGATGCTGCAGATATTGGGATGCAGGCTACTGAAACAGCGCATTCAGCGGTGCAGATCCTGGGAAAGAGTGAAGTTCCATCGCGTGAGCCAGAGAAAAAACCACAAAAGAAGACTACAGGAAGATCTCAAAAGCGAGAAATTGAGAAACGCGAACCGTTCTTAGACAAAGGTGCAAATAGTGAACCACCAAAGCGAATCCATTCCAAAAAGATTGCAACACGAGGGCAACGCGAACGTGCGTTTCTCGCAATGCCTAGATCATCTAAAAAACGCGACAACTCAAAAGGAGTGTCAAAGTTTGAACTTGCTTCTTTGGGATTAGTATCCTCTACAGAATATGGAAGTGAGCGACGAAGTGCCAGACATACTGCCACAGCAAGTCCTGTAATCAGTGAGATCCGTCATACTAGAACTCCAAGACATGCAGCTGAAGTAGCTGCCAGATCCCTACTGAGAATTCCAGCATTCTCAGAAGCTAGCCCTAACATATCAAAGCAGAAGAGCGATTCGAGTAAGAGAAGCGTGGACACTGAGAAGAAAGATGAGCACATTAAAAGGTCAAACGGCACGAAGGACTTTAAATCTGAAGAGAGCCGTCACAAATCAGCAAAGCCGGCAAATGTCACATCATTCAAACGACTTCCGTCAGAACTGATTGCCCCGGAGCAAAAGAAGCAAAAAGCTGATAAAATCAGATATTGTGTCTGCGACGACATTGCTCATGGAAAAATGATTGCTTGCGATGACAAGAATTGTCCTATTGAATGGTACCATTTAGCATGCTCGGGTTTGACAAGACCGCCAAAGGGAGAATGGTTTTGCAAGTCGTGCACGATTCGACGAGCTGGACGACGGCGTTGAGATTGATTCTGACGCATTGCTTTAAATATGTTTGTATCAATTGTATAATAGTTAAAAGAGTAAGAAAATGCTGGGAAGGTGTACGGATATTGCTATTTACAATTAATCGCTATCTGATTGCGCGGTGTATGCAATATACAACATATATTCAAATAAGTACAAAGAAACCAGATATATGCAAAACTCCTGATACCACGCTAGTATAGTCCACTAATCCGACTCGGAACCGGAATCTAAAAATTTCTTTAAAACACCGCTCGAAAACAATTGATGTACGAAACAGTAAACTTACCTTCTACATCCTGACCTTCTTCCTCATCTTCACCAATCGGACCCATCATAGCAGCCATCTCTGCACCTTGCAGGACCTTACGCAGTTCAGGGTTGGTAGTTGGGACCAGGTCAATCGGTTTGTCTTTTTGTTTATTTCTGATTCTAAAAGTCAAAAAGTAAAGAAGATCAATTAACGATATGAATATAGTGCTGACACAATTTAAACGTACCTCGGATCTGAACCGGCATCAATGAGCATATCAGCTGTAAAATGTTAATATCAGAGCAACTATAAGAAAATAAGTATATGTACCGATGGCAATTGCATGTTCAGGCTCCTCTTCAGCATAGAGAACTGCGCAATGTAAAGGTGTGTTTCCCTGCATTCGATTCAGCGGATCGACCTCGACGCCTTCGACATCGAGCATTGCGTCCAGGCACTCATCTGAAATACAAGTCAGCAAAACCCTTTATACACACAAGTAATTAGAGCACAGAGAAGACAGACAAGAGCCATTGAGGGCAGCGACATGAAGCGCGGTGTTTCCCAGCGCGTCCACAGACTTGTTGATGAGGACCGTCGCGGCCGGACTGGCGGACCCATCGGCACTTAGTCCCAGCACTTCCTGCAATAAATCAACATTGTTCCGTCGCGCGGCTTCGATCAGGATCTCAGCCGGCTTCGCTCCGTCGTCGTCGTCGTCCGCGCCGTCGCCATTGCTCGCGGCTGCCGCCGGTGTGGTCGCTCTCGGGGGCGGAGGAGGCGGAGGAGTGGACCTCGGGGTTCCGTCCTTCGAAGAAGATTTGCGGGATTTGAACATGAGTTGACTCCACGAGCGATGTGTTCAAAAGGTCGTATGCGGGCTCCAGGGCGAGCGATGCGGGCGAAATCAGAGTCGAGCTGCGATGGATGGAGGCTCGAGATGACGAGGCAGTGCTCCGCGGCACCGCCACGACGGCTAATGCTGCGGCTTGATCTCGAATTGACTGATCTGTCCTCTTTCGCAGACTTTTCCTGCACACAAGTAGTAGGCAGTAAACATGCGCGCTTCGTTCTGCTTTCTGTTGGCTCTTGTATTGGTACTGGTCGCATCAATCGAGCCGGCTTTGGCGGAGAAGAAGAAGGACACGCTTCGAATCAGTACGTGCTGAATGCTCCTGCTGCTTCTCAATCACGACTAACAGTCCACAGCCATCACCGACCGCGTTCCGCGCGACGAATGCTTCCGAAAGTCGAAGAAAGGTGACCAGATCTCGGTCGAATACACCGGCTATCTTGAGGACGGCACGATTTTTGACTCGTCCGTGGGCAAAGACATTCCCTTCCGATTCGTGCTCGGAACCGGACGCGTTATCAAAGGGTGGGATCAGGGTCTTCTTGGGTGCGCTCTTCTTCTTTGTATTCTATTGATAGATGATTTTAACTAGACATATAGAATGTGTGTTGGCGAATCTCGCAAATTGACTATTCCTCCTGATTTGGCATATGGTAGGCAATCTCCGATCTGCATCTCCTTGAAATGACCTCCATCTTAACAACAGTACTACAGGTGACCGTCAAGTTGCAAGCATCCCAGCCAGTTCGACTTTGATCTTTGAGACCAAACTTTTAGGAATCGCAGGTTACACGCCTTGGACTGAAGAGACCAAACGACAAGAAGCAGAGATCCTGTCCAAGCGGAAGGCTGCTGCTGCTCTTGCTGGAACTACTGCCGAAGAAACCGGAGAGACTGAGACCGAAAAAGAGCCGGAGAAAGCTGCTACTGTCGACGCTGAGACTACTCCAGATATTGTCGAGTCGTCTGCCGAGGCAGAGCCGATCGAGGAGATGTTCGAGCCTGAGGAGACTTCTCATGACGAGCTGTAGAGCGATATAGAATATTGACATGATATTATAACATTTTGTGGGGTGTGTGTGTATGTACATTAAACCGTAAATATAGTATAGTATATAATAATAAAACCGGGAAATTCTTCTTATGTACAGATTAATCTCGTCCATTGTCCACTCCGCTCTGTCGGTCAATAATCGCCCAGATGCGCTCCATTTTGTATCCACCAACATCATCAGCGACGAAGAACCACCTTCGAGTCCGTGTGCCATCAAGTGCTTTTTCAATGATATTTTGCTTAGGATGTAGCTTCTTTACTCGATCATCGGTAACCTCGAGGTTAACCCAGCCGAATCGCTTTTTTGCCAGTCGCAAATCAGATAGTTTGACTCGGCAATTGTATAGCCCTCGACCAAACACGCCGATGCACTCAAAAATGAATTCCTCGTCCCGCTTTAGTTTCTCGACATCAATAGCTTCTCCTTCGGGCTGGTTGTATATGCGATATATGCGATTGACGTAAGGCGCCGTGCACCAATACACGAGCGGTAGCGGCAAGACAGACGGAATTCCAACCAGCAATGCCATTATAGTCGGCATGCCATCCATTGCAAACATAGCACCAGAAAAGTATCCGCCGAGAAGAGCAAATGTCCATACTGTCCGCTTTGTAGCAGAGACGTGAAACGAGGATGGAGCAGTGTATATCGGCTGCTTTGCGATTGATTGTTGCCAACGGTCAATGTATTTTGAATGGTATATGACCGGCGTGAATATTCCTGTCCTGATCTTCATTGAAACCTCTTCCTCCTCTGGATTTGAAGGATCTATTTCACTCATTGCGAAACGCACTGAGCCAATTCGTGGATGTATTCTTATCGTCGGACTGTGCAAACTTGCGACTTTGGAGCTTCTCAGCGGGCGAGAAAGACACCGCAGAGCAGACATATTTGAAATTTATTGCTGAGATATTAAATGTAGAATTACTCTCATTAAGTACTAGCAAAATTGCGGATTGTAGATAATGTTGCTAGCTTTGCTGACAAAAACGCGGTTTTCGATATTGCGTGCAGCGGATGAACCGCATTTTTTTCTGGAGCCGGGAGTTCGAATTACGCCGAATACGAGTCGCTGCTTAATTGTTTACTGTTTGCTGTTTGTTACCTACGGTTTACTATCATCGCCCCCCTCCATTCTCTCTCGCAATTAATCATACTCGGACATATAATAACAGCCGTCATGCCATTAAAGCGCGCCACAAGATCTAGCACCTCTACCGCAGCCGAATCAGCTTCGAAACGAGTCAAAACAGCACAGCCATCCGCCGAACCACAACCAATGACCAAATCCACTCCAAACACCTCATCAAAGCCAGCGTCTAAGAACCCTACTAGTAGCAAAGGAGAAAATACAGAATCATCCCCATCAGAAAAATCTTACTGGCTTTTCAAAGCCGAGCCCGAGACTCGGCTAGTCAATGGAGTCGATGTTAAGTTCAGTTTCGATGATCTCAAGAGAGAACATCAAGCTACTTGGGACGGTGTCCGGAACTTCGAAGCACGGAATAATATGAAGAAAATGATGGTCGGCGATCTGGGATATTTCTATCAATCAAATTGCAAAGCTCCGGGAATCGTTGGTATGGCTATTCTATGTGTGGAATCTACTTTGTCAGCTCAATCTTAATTACTAAAATGTCACCGATTTTTCTAGGTATTTTAAAGGTGTGCAAGACGGCGCACCCAGACTGTACGTGTTCTATTCTCTTTTTATCTTGCTGCGCTATATGACTGAGAGACTGATATGTTATGCGGCAGTTACTGCATTCGACAAAAAGCATCCGTATTACGATCCAAAGTCTGATCCTGACAATCCCAAATGGTTCATGGTCGAAGTTGAATACGTCCAGCCTCTGAAGCGGCTAGTTAGCCTACGGGAGCTGAAAGACCATTTTGCAAAACATGGATCAAGTTCTCCGTTGAGCGAGATGGCGCTACTTCGACGGTCCCGACTCTCTGTAACATCCGTTCGTGAGAGCGAATGGAATTTTGTGCTTGGACTGGCAGAGAACGAAGTAGATTGACCAATTAAATCTAATTAATGTTTCATATATGGCATACTCCACCCTCACTCCCCAGTAGCAATGTATCTCTTATCTCGTTGCGCCCATTCAGTCCAACTTCCATCATACACAATAATCGACTTATCTGAACTGACAAGACCAGCTCTATTCAGAGCAGTCTCCAAGATGCAAGCCGTAACACCAGTTCCACACATTGCAATGGTAGTCTTATCAGGATCGACGCCTTTCTTCATGAATAGCTCCGCAAGCGCCCGCGTATCTTTAAACTGCTTCGTTTCCGGATCCAACACTTCACTGAACGGAATTGAGATAGCATCGGGAATATGGCCAGAAGGAAGACCAGGCCTGGGCTCAGGCGCTTCACCAGTGAATCGATCATGAGTCCGAGCATCTATGATATTGAATTTCTTTCGAAACAAAGGCTCAATGACAACTTGCTTTAGATCGGTGAAGGATACGACCTTATCCTCCAATAGCCCAGGCGACTCATAAGTGCTGCTTTCAGTGACTGCGCCGTCTACTGCATCAAGTTTCGAGGCGTCGATTTCATAGCCGGCGGACTTGTACGCGAGATAATTGTCGAGAATGTACGCGGAAGGATGTTGGAAGACTTTGAGCGTCCAAAGAAGGCGGGGAGCAGAGAAATTTCCTTGCTTGTCGTAGACGACTAAGGTGTCCTACAAATAGCCATTAGTATTAGAACAGCAGATCTGCGATTAAAAGGAAGCTATAATCCATACCTCAGTAGAAAGCCCGAGATCACCTGTGCTCGATTTAGAATTAGCAATTGACGAGATCGACGAAGCACGCAGCTTCACGATTACGGAGATACATACCCATGGCCTTATTAAACACCTCCACAGTAGGAAGCATGTGCGGATACGGCGACGACGCATCCTTGACTTCATCTATGTCAAAGAACCTTGCGCCAGGAAGTCTCTCGCTCAGGAACTCTTCTCGTCCGTTGCGGCCGGCGTTGGGAAGGTACCAGGTCGCGTCGAGCGGAATAACGCGTCTCTTTGAGGTCTCCTGCAGAGATTTGAAGGCTTTTGGGGTCAAAATTTGGTCGACCATTATTCGTGAAGGAGCTCTTATCCTGGACATTGCTGGATCAAGTCGAATAATGAAGAGAGATCTTGGGTCATGACAGTATTACCGAGTGATTGTAATGTTCACCAATCTGTGATCTAAAAATGCGCACCCTAACCTCATCAGATGATTGTTTACAATCTGCCTGGGCTTGAGATCACGCTTAGTTGCCAGCGCTAGAGCAGCCGAGAGAGGGATTACTGGATCCCGATGAAGGTCACTATCGATCGGTGGAACGCGGTCAGTACGTGGCATTGGGACCATGCTCAAGACGAGGTCTGCGGAATCTGTCGCGTCGCGTTTGACGGGACGTGTCCGACTTGCAAATATCCAGGAGACGACTGTCCTTTGAGTACGTACACTCGAGTTGATTCGCTCGACTGCTGCTAATCGTGCTTTCAATAGTCATTGGTGAATGCAAACACGCTTTTCATATGCACTGCCTGCTGAAATGGCTTGCTACAGAGTCATCTAAAGGACTATGCCCGATGTGTCGACGGCGCTTCAAGACCGCGACAGAATGACCGCTGACCGCGGTATTGACCAAATATTGCATGTGCCGTTATTATATTTTGAGTGTTGCATCTTGTATTATATGTTCGTATTCGTAGGAGTTTAGGAGTTCACCGTCTCGATTTGTTCTACGTTCTGCTACTTTGCGATCTTTCCGTCTCGCCAAAAGTACGCAGCATCTTCACTGCGAATTCAATTTCATTGAGCCTTTCGCGGCAGCCGACGACGCCTGAATATTCGATATGATTTTGATCTTTTGCTCTATGTACGTGTGAAGGAATCTGTGATCAGTTCTCGTTGCTCTTTTATTCTGAAATCGGTAAAAGTACTCAGCAACCAGGCCTTTCAGTTATGCTACGATAATATCGGCGACAACAGGATCGATAGGCCACACTCTCACTCTCATCTATTGTATTCACACTGAAAATTCAAATCAAGCAGACTTTTACCTTTTTGTTTTATTGGAGATTTATGTTCTCCATGAGTCCCACAAGAACCCACTACCGTCTAGTCTCTGAACCTTCTCTATATCTTTAGACTTAGGAGCTTGGAAGCGGATTGTCCGTCTCATTATTTATTGCAATAAATCATATCTTACATTTTTACTATACCCGGGGCAATTAACTCGGCCACCATAGTCTTTCGCGTTCTGGCTTAGTAGTAAGATCTTTAGGAGGTCCCCCAGTTTGACAGTGTCGCACACATTGCTGTGCACTAGCCAACTGTTCCCAGCTGCTTTTTGTCACCTATTAGTTAATGACGAGGCATTTTGCTATCTTAAAGAGCACTTAAGCTTCCAACGCATCTCTGCGTCTCTGACGACTCGCGACCTGTGGATGATCTTTATCCTTCAGAACCTCTTTCAAGGCGGCTAGACTACATCTTTAGCAGAACAATCGTTCCACCCGCCAACATTTAGTCGCTGAACTGCATCCATGCCTCAAAAGAGGTTTAGGACATGACTGCGGATTGCCCATTGTAATATCTCTCCCGTTTTTCCGTACCCAGTGCTATTAACTCGGCTATCAGCTATCTTTCAATGGCTGACTTTGTAGGGAGAGCTTTAGGGCGCTCCCGCAATTTGATGGTATCGCAGAACTACCATTCTTCCACTTCCACATCATCTAAACTTATAGATGATCGTATGCTATCCACTAGTAAATGCTTTCGCACCGCTCTAACGACACTCTTATGGTTGAGTCACAGTTACTCCCGCCGTTTACCCGCGGACTTTGACTATCAGAGCACTGGGCAGCAATCACATTGCGTCAACATCTCTTTTTGACCATCGCGATGCTATGTTTTAATTAGACAGTCAGATATCCCTTGTCCGTATCAGTTCTAAGTTGATCGCTAGGCGTGCCCCAGACGTCCGAAGACTGCTAAAACCTTCCACAACCAGGTCCGTCCGCAAGTCGCGTGAGCCACGAGTAGTCCAAAACTGGTCCCGCTGCTTCCAACTAACGCAAGCACGTGATTCACATAGTCTGGCGGTTATCATCGAAAACATTTTAAGAAACTGAGCCACGCCATTATCAGCACTTTCTGCGCCGCTACGCTTCTAGAAAATAGCCCAGCAAGATATTCTGGGTTGTTGCAGAGATCGTGCAAGGATTGGATAGGCTCGAATTATGACGAACGAAAATCAGTGCACGCGCGAAGGCTGTGAGAACGCAGTCTCGTCCTTGCAATGTCCTTCATGTCTGAAATACAACAAGAGCTCGCTTTTCTGTGGTCAGGATTGCTTTAAAAAGTACGCTACTTGCACAGCAGTTATCAACATTGCATACTAACCCAGAGATTTAGAGCGTGGCCGACACACAAGCTGGTCCACAAGCAACTGGCGGCGCATCAACCTCACGATCCTTTCCCGGACTACGCCTACTCCGGCACTGTCCGTCCGGTCTATCCACTTTCGCCTACTCGTATGGTTCCCTCCACCATTCCCCATCCAGACTATGCCGTGGACGGAATTCCAAAGTCCGAGCAGCGCCTCTTCCGCTCCACAAACGTCCACATCAACACCCCAGAAGAGATTCAGTGCATGCGAGAAGCTAATGCTCTTGGACGCAAGATTCTAGACGGTGCCGCTGCTTTACTAAAACCCGGCGTTACTTCAGACTCGATTGACGAATTTGTGCACAACATGACTATCGAGAACGGCGCTTACCCTTCGCCATTAAATTACTATAACTTTCCCAGGAGTGTCTGCATCTCTGTCAATGAAGTAGTCTGCCACGGTATCCCTGATCAGCGCAAATTCGAAGACGGCGATATTGTCAATATTGACATTTCAGTTTATTACAAGGGACATCACGCTGACTTGAACGAGACATACTACATCGGCAAGGCGAAGGAAGATCCCGATAGTGTCCGTCTAGTGGAGACAACTCGTGAAGCCCTAGATTTGGCCATCGCTATAGTCAAACCCGGCATGCCCTTCCGTGAGATCGGAAATGTCATTGAAAAATATGTGAAAGAACACGGATGCTCGACCATCAGATCCTTCTGCGGTCACGGAACCAACACGCTTTTTCATTGTTCTCCCAGCATTCCTCATTACGCAAAGAACAAGACCCCTGGTGTTGCAAAGGCTGGAATGACTTTTACCATCGAGCCTATGATTTGCCTCGGCACATGGAAGGATAAGATATGGCCGGATAACTGGACCTCGACTACCATCGATGGGAAGCGTAGTGCGCAGTTCGAGCATATGCTGTTGGTCACTGAGACTGGATGCGAGGTTTTGTCTGCTCGTTTGCCAGACTCGCCCGGTGGTCCGGTCCCTCGGATATGAGCTATTGAACTATTATATATAGAAAGGTTCTTGTATAAAATGCTTATATATAAAAGTAATGAAAATAAATAAAATAGACAAAAAGACAAAAAGACAAAAAGATTAAATAAACAACAGAAATTCCACAATTCCTAAAATAGATAAGGCAATATATATGCTGTGTCGACAAAAGAAGTACACACGCATTGCAAATTCCATATGATCATAAGCTCAGATCTAGCTGCCAACACTACAAAAGTAAAAACACACAAGATGAATGATAGTGAAGTTATTAGCAAATGCTTTCTCAAAACTTGACTAATGAGAGTACAAACAAATATATCTGGTAATAAACCCACACTTTCGCTGATCCAGAACTACTGTACAACACTTCTCCAACATGCGACGATAGCTTCTCCACTTGGTCACCGACATTTCCGCCACAAAATCCGACTATATGTATGTACGAATATCGCCTCGCTTTCTCCAATCCCTCACAAAAAGAGACCGGATTCAGTCAAAAATGACTTAATCCTCCTCTCTAATGAGCGCAACAATCATGCTGTAGAGGTAGAAAAAGAACATCAATAGGTGGAAACCAAGTTTTATAAAACTCTCTTTCTTGTGCTCGTTAAGTGTCCGGAAGATCTCGGTGGCATCGAGAAGGTGATTGTTGTTAATGACCCTGCAATTATGATTAGCAGTTATCAAATATTAGTTAGACAAGAAGCATACTTGTTGATATTGTAGGCAACGAGTGGTATATTGAGAAGCAAAGCGATCCAGTATCCGTTTATTAAGAATAAGAAAGTAAGGAACGCTTGAACGCCGGCTTCGGGTAAGATATACTGCCCTCTCTGTTAGTCGAAATCACAATCACAAGACATATCGACAGCGACAACGGCAACATACGGCATTAAGACGGTTGCAAAGATCAAAAACATTAATATAATCTGTAAGAGTGCTGCTATTAGATGTCGAAACAAATACATCAAGTCTATCGAGAAATCCATACCGCATTCTGCGCAAGTAAAGTTAGCTCTATGTCGTTATTTCTTCGTCGTAGATTTCGTGCAATACATACCCAAATCACTGTACATAATCGTGAAGAAAACTTGTAAGAAAAGGTTGACGGCATTTAGAATGACCGCCAGCAGATATAACCTGAATAGATTGCATTAGAAATGAACTTTCAAAGACTGACACTAAGCTCGAAGTTCGAAGCCGTCCGCAGTCGCACGTCAGCCATAGATCTCCAAACATACCAAGCTTCGCCAGACATTATGCAAAATAAACAGTTGCTAAACAAACAACAAGTAGAGTTGAAATAAGGATTCTATAGCAGAAAGAACCGAATCGAAGAAACTTTGGAGCATCAATGAACGAGAAGAGCACCCGGGCTGAGGCAATCCAAGTTTCATTAACCTGCTAACAAAGAACCAACGATTATCACCGGTTCGTCGGCAAGTTAGCACAGAGTGTTCCGGGTAGTGTAGATACGTGAAGGACAGGCGCAAGTGGAGTGGCCATCTCAAGGAGCGCCTGCCCAATCAGCATTATATGAGCTGCAGAGACTGTTACCGCGTACCTCGGGGTTTTCCACAAATTCCAAACAAATTCAGGGAGCAGAAGCAAACACTGAGTAGGCGGCCTGGTCTGAGACAGAGAATGGTTAAGATAAGGAAGATTAGATTGAGAAAGAAGATATTTGGTGGTGATTGCGAATACCACCAGCCACCGCCAGCCACGATCTGCGCGTGCTTGAATTCACCTCACTAGCGTGTTCAGTATCACTCTCAATTATTATTTTTTTTATTTTATTTTAATATTCTTAGAATGCGATCTATACTATACCAGATCGTACAACGCGGCATGGCTCCTTTCGTCTCGCTCGACATCCCAAAGCGCACAGCTGTACTATACGCCTTTCCTTTGCTTCTCTATTTTCCCGCCTGCTAACTCATGCTCGTCTAGATATTCGGCTGTGCTGCGGCGGTCGCGGTTGCTTACGGCGTCTACACATATTTCCTGACCGAGCCCAGCTCAGTACAGCAGTCGGCAGCAATGTCGAGAAGGCGGCTTCGCAGATCACAAGGCAGCAGACCGAGGCGATCGCTCACCGAGATCTCGGGACAGCCGAGTGCAGCAAGTGACTTGCCACGTTTAGGTGAAGGCGACATCGATCTCAGTCGGTTGCGGCAAGATCTAAATATCGTAGACCGAGAAGACGACTCGGACAGCGATGAGCTCGACGAAGACCATATAAATCTAATGTTATCTATGTACGGCGACAGATCTGTTGCCGCCAATTCTGAAAGTGAGCATATGAAGAAGCTTTTGAGCTACATCGAGGACGAGCATCGACGCCAACATGCATTTGTGCACCGAGGCATCAGCTGCAATTCATGTCGTGCTAATCCTATCAAGGGAATAAGATACAGGTGTACGCAATGCGCGGACGTCGATTTGTGTGAGAAATGCGAGGCCATGGACACTCACACTAGGACCCACATTCTGTACAAAATCAGGATTCCGATTCCCGTACTCTATAACCCCGACTGGACCCAGAAAGCTTGCTATCCCGGAAAGCCAATTTTATTTACAAAGTTGCCGAGGAATCTGACTCTTACGGAGATGTATGAGTATCTTTCCATGACACACTGTAAGTACTTTGCTACGACTATTCATTGCGATGCAATTAAGTAACATATCTCGAGCAGTCAACGTTGGCGAGGTCGAAGCATTATATGAGCAGTTTAAAACTCTTTGCGTGGTTGAGGATCCTGTTCTAGGAGGTGCTATTGACCGAGAAACATTTAAAAAACTTTCATCCCGTCTCGGTTCAACGCCAAACATCGTGACTGACCGAATCTTTGCAATGTACGACCGCGACAGCAACGGTCTAGTGGGGTTTCAGGAATATTTATGTGGGGTCTCGGCATTGACTAAAGGAACGAAAAAAGAGCGCCTCCGTTGTGCATTTAGAGCATATGACGAGAATGAAGACGGCTATGTCACGCGACTTAACCTGATGGATATGCTGGCCGGCTACTTTGATCTCTCAAATAATATCGTCGGATTCATGCTACAGGCTTCCGAAGGAGACATAGTCGAATGGGATATTGTACATGGGCAGCAACCAATATCATCTGTTTTTGGCTCTCAGATTCCGTCGTTGATGGATATGCCCCTTCGAGAAATTCCAGAGAAAAATCACGACGAAGACTGGACAGTTGAGCGAGGACTGAGCCAGGGCGATGGGATTTCTCCCCCGCTTAACGACGCTGAATATGACGCTGAATTGAAGAGAATCACAATGAATGCGATCGAGAAGCTGGTGTCTGAAGTATTTATTGCTGCCGATCCGAAGCAGCCAGAGTCTGGTTTGACATGGGATGAATTCAGCTCAGTTGCTTTGGAGAAAGCGAAGGGTATATATATGGGAATACTCACTTGCTGGTTGGATTCAGCAACGTTCTAGTTTCTCATATTATTATTCATAATTGTGTAAATTTTATTTGCTAATCATATATGTACATATTCACAAATAACTTGAACAATAACGATTACATCCATTTCGCCCAAGTACAACAAAGATAAAAGAAGCGCCATAAATAAATAAACGAGAAATGTACATTCGAATAATTGCATATTTTACAAGTCAACATTAGCTATTTGTTGACTTAAGTGGTTGGGGACTCATCTACGGAAGCTTCGCTGCGACTTCCGTCGCCCCGATCCCCATCTCCATCGCGATCATCATCAGCAATGTCTGCTTCATTGTTGTAGTTGTCGGTAGTATCATCATAGCTTAGCACACGCCCGCGCATTTCGTTTTCGGTAACTGCAAACTCCAATGCCCCACGAGCCTCCTTTATTAAGAAATCTGACGAAGCAATGCATTTACCGATCGAAGAATTCAAAGCTTGATTTGTCATAAATAATCCTTGTTCTTGCTTCATAAAATCAGGCAATGCGGTCGCTGACGAAGATTGCTTTGCTTTAGGAAGAATGGTATCGTCGTCATCCTGACTCTCAGCTTCACTATCACTGTCCGAAACAGAAAGCTCAGCCAGGTTAAGGTCCGCAGCAATTGTCCCATTCCTTTGGATCCATCGTTTGAGAGCTCGAAGTTCCCGACTTTGCGCACGCATTTCGCGCTCTAGAGTACGATTGATAGATAATAAAGAAGTATTCGAAATTTCGAGGTCCAGCACTTTTCGATTAATGCGCGCAGCATCGGTAAGTTCACGAGATTCTTCGTCAGTTTGATCCTGGCTCTCTTCGTCATCTAATTCATCGCCATTGTCTGAGTCTTGGACACTTTCACTAGAGATTGATCGGTTTTGCAGGGATTGCTGTAATAAAGTCTGAACATGCTTCGGGACCGGTTCCTGATTATCGAGCTCTTCACTTAGGTTCCCACCTGAAAATACCGATGACGCGCTGGAAGAAGAAAAAGTTGGACTGCTGACGGGATAGAATTGCGAATGAGGAGTAGTTGAAGCAGAAGCAGCAGAAGATGTAGTTGAAGGTAATCTGCGAGGGGATAGAACCTCTTCTTCGCCGTTGGCGTACACGAATTTTGAGGTTTGAGAAGGAAGTGATGGGATAGCGGGTAAGGTTGCTGTCGAAGGAATTGACGATGTTGGTTTCGACTTTAAGGAAGAAACAGACTTGCGAGCGAGAAGTGGCGGCCTCGCAGCAGTAAGTGTACTACTTGAAGCTAGAGAAGGACTAGGTCTCAGCCGCGCAGTCGGCTTTGAGGTGAGTGTCGAAAGATTAGATGAGGACGTTGGACGAGAAGATGAGATCGGACGAGTAATTTTAGATGCAGGAGCAGGAGCAGGAGTACTTGGAGCAGATGAAGAAAAAGCGTGTTTCTGCTCGGAAGCGTAGAAAAACATTTTGGAAGTTGACGAAGTGGTCGTGGAGGCGGAGGTGACAGGGGAGATAGGGGTTGTCGAGGCTGCGGGCGAGGAAGAGGCGCCGTATCGGGGCGAGCGGGTGGTGACGGTAGAAGGCAGATATGAGAGAACAGTGTGAGAGGCTCCGGTAGTGCTGGAAGCGACCTTTGAGGTTGAGAGAGCGGGCTTTGACGGCTGGCGAGCGAGCGCATGGCGGGTCGAGGGGGAGGCGCCGGTGGAGATGGTGGACAACGGGCGAGCGTGCCGGGACGGCCGAGGCTCCGCAGCCGAGGACGAGCTTGCAGAGCGCATCAGACGCGTGCGGGAGTTGTCACCATCGGCTATAGCTCCATATATACAACAAGATCTTGATTGTAGTAGCAGCTCATTCGAAAGGTAAACAAAAGTGTCCCAACCTAGAATCCAGCTCCCCCAGTATTGCACACCCTAACCCGACTCAGAAAACTTCTATATCTTTGCGCGACAACCCTCTCTCTCTTCCTTTTTTCTCGAAGTAAATAAAAATGCCCGCAATTGTCCGCAGTCTTTTCGTTGCTGCATTCGCAATTGGCGGAATGTCTCACAGTGCGATTGGGTCTGCCGCGTGCCCATGGAGCCGTTTAAGTACAGTTCTGCTGGCGCGCGAGGATTGCACCTGGACGGACAGGGCTAAGAGAGATGGGTTATTACTGGGCGCCTGATGAGGACGCGAAGAAAATCTTTTCGTATGAGCCGTCGGGAATCAGTCCGACCGACATCACCTTTTTCGTTGTTCTGCGTGTATCGTTTCGAGAGCGCAGAGCAGCAGCGTTTTGTATGTAGGCTGCTATATTCTGGGCGTCAATTACGCACCACCTTGTAAGCCCTTTTACATCTTATACAACTTTATTGCATTGTCGTATCGTCGTCTTAGATAGGTCAGTCATGGAATAAATGCATAAATGTAAGGAGCGTGATTATAAAGAATATCCCGCCCGATAAGTCATCCTGCCAAAGATAACAGCCCACCACTTTCCAGCTTCACGTCTTCGGAACGCGTCAACCCACTGCAACAGCTCGTTATTACTCTCGCAAGCGCATAAATATAATAAACCAGGCCATTCCTGTCATTGGCACATTAGCTGATTTGACTAGTTCAAATGCTGCGGCTTCTCCACCACAGTGCGCTCGTTCCGACCGCGATCTCCTCGCCATTGCTGAGACCTTCCTCACGCGCATTTAACGCCTCCCCATTCAGATACAACTCGCACGGCACGAAGGAAAACAGTCATGCCCACTCTCACAATCACAATACCACTCCAGCACACAAACCTGCCGCCGCGCAGTCTGCTCACTTGCACGACCACGACCACATGCTCTCCGTCTTCCACTCGCACACCCACTCGCACGACGCCTCTCTCTTACTCTCACAAGATAAAACAGACCCCGGAGTACGCATTACTCGCATCGGACTCTTTGTCAATCTTGGAATGGCCGTCGCAAAGGGTGCGGGCGGATACATATTCAACTCGAAGTCTCTGATGGCTGACGCGATGCATGCTCTCTCGGACTTGCTCTCTGACTTTCTTACTCTCGCGACCGTCCGCGTTGCTCTCAGAAAGCCGACCCCTGCTTTCCCGTACGGATACGGAAAAATTGAAGCTTTGGGCTCGCTTGGGGTATCGGCAATGCTCGTCATCGCCGGCCTAGGTATCGGTGTCAATGGCGCCGAATCTCTATATACCCACGCATTTGACGTCGCTCCTGTTGTCGATGCCGTCACAACCGCAGCTGCAGTCTCCCACAATCACCCGGAAGGTATTTTACACTCACTCCTCAATCACTCACACTCACATGACGGTCCACCCGATCTCAACGCGGCCTGGCTCGCAGGAGGATCTATTATCATCAAAGAATGGCTCTTCCAGCGGACAATGAAGATTGCAAAGGAAAAGCAGTCTACTGTCCTGGCCGCCAACGCATGGCATCACAGAGTCGACTGTCTGACTTCCATAGTTGCCGTTATCGCAATTACTGGATCCCACTTTCTCCATGTCGATTGGCTTGATCCTGTGGGTGGAATATTAGTTTCCACCGCAATTCTTCAGGCCGGCTTATTATCTGGCAAACAGGCTATCCTAGAGTTAGCTGATCATCAGATGCCCGATTCTCAACTTGACTTGGTTAAAGAAGCTGCAAATCGCATAGCGACTGCTGCCTCGTCGACTTCAAAGGAGCCGATTACAGTACAAGTTCTCGACGTCCGTGGAACCAAAGCCGGTCCAGTGCTCATCGCAGCTGTCGACCTTCGCCTGTCTGGTATTGACGGCGCTTCGATATCGCTTATCCAGGCAAACGAAATTGCAAATGATGTCAAGATGGCAATAGCACAAGACGTAAGTGGGATTAGATCGGTTGTTGTCAGAACTTTTGATGAGCATGAGCAGGATTTAAGCAGTTGGATAGATATTGGTACAGACAAGAAGTAGATTACATTGATTTTTGTTATAGATTACTAAAAAAACATCATTTGGAAAGTTCTAGAATACAAAAAAATAGATATATCTTACACAATTACTACGTCCCCATAAACGCTCCACCAGCAAGGCACAAGTTACGCCCCGTAAAATGTACTTTATACACCGGAGTCTTTTTAGTCATGAATGCCGACATATGGTCAGAAGTAGTAATCGCTTGCCGAGAAGAAGACGTCCCCGAGCTATTGCCATTCGCCATCGTCTCTTCAGCTTGTGCTCCGCCGGCTGTTATTGCACCAAGAACCTTTTCATCAGTAGCATCTCTTCCAGTGCTAGTAGTACTAATTGGCGCAGTGCTACCACCCTTTGCATCCCATACTCGCACCGAGCAATCTGATCCAGCACTGACCAAAACTGAACCCTCCTGTGAGAACGAGAGAGAATAGATTGAAGAACCCTTTTCATGTCCCCGCATAGCCTTAATCTTCTTGCCAGAACCCAAATCCCACAGCATTATAACGCCATCATCGGCCGCCGAGGCAAGCGTCCGTCCATCAGGCGACATGCTAATGGCTGAAACCGGGGCTGAATGTGATATCATTATTCGTACAGGCGTACCCTTCGATACGTCCCACATTCTACATGTCTTGTCGCTAGATCCGGTAAGAACATAAGTCGAGTTTGGATGGAAGGTGACACAGTCGACGTCACTTATATGTCCGGCAAAGATTCGCAACGGGTAGATATGATCGCAAGACCACAGGCGCGCTGTTTGATCGTGAGAGGCGGTAGCAAAGTAATGCCCAACCGGGCTAAATGCTACGTCCCAAATAGGATGACTATGGCCCTTGTAAGAAACCAGAGCTGTATACGTGTCCGTCGACCACAATCTTGCCGATTTGTCCTCCGAGCAAGACAGCAAATACTTCCCATCAGGGCTGAAAGACGCACCATAAACAGGCCCAGCATGACCAATTAATCGTTGGCTGATCATAGGCTGAGATCCCTTGACGGCGCTCTGCAGCTTCTCTCCCTTCAGGCTCCAAATTTTTAGATAACTATCTGAAAATCCTCCAGCCACAAGAGAGGAATCGTTTGAAAACTCGAGACAGTTTAGGCCATCATAAGTGTTGTGGAAAGTGTACATGCAGACACTGGGGAGAGAGGCTTCGGCTGGTCCAATTTTTAGTCGACTCCGAGCGTCCTTAACCGCAGCAATTTCATACTCGACATCGACGCTACGATACTGAGGCAATGGAAGAATTTCTCGAACAGGTGAATCTTCATATTGATTCATATCTTGGAACTCCTGGACAAGAGTCTTTGTCGATTGGATTCCAGCAATAGCATTGTTATTTTCTATTTTGTCGTCTTCTACCTTTAATCGCATCTCAACATCTTTAGCCATTCTCTCATCAAGCGGTAATCGTCCGAGTCTGATAGGTTGCGAGTTGAAGCGTTTTTCTTGTCCGGTGGAATGTCCAGGAATGCCTTCGTCGGGTCCAATAGATTGACTATATTCATCATATTTGTCGGGCCTTGATGACGTAACGTTTGTTTCAATGTATTGGTTAATCAGGCGGATAATAATAGGCCCGCCATTATTTTCGTTCTCGTCCAAGAAATGTAAAAGAAGATCGAAGGTAGTGCGCGACATATTGAGACGGTATTTGTGTTGCCGGTAGAGCCTTGCAGTTTCATTTTCCTGAAGGTGCTCAGGTAGGGTGAGACCGGAGAGAAGCTGAAGGTCATATCCGTGAAATACAGAGTGGTCAGGGGAGTATGTATTGAAAAATGTGCGAGCAAGGGTAGTTTTATTGGATTTGGCGTCGGGCTTCTGGATCAAGTAAAAGAAGGTGTGAACGAAGATAGGGAAAAGGAGTTTGTGGAGCTCAGGCTGGATGATGTTAGCATTATACTATATCAGAGATCTTGAGATAAAGCCATTTAATGCGCACTTGGAAAATGTCTAGAGAAGTCTCGATCCAGTCTCGTAAAGACTTGTATGCTCTGATGAATAGATTTGGATCGTCGGTGCTGCTCTTTAGAAGCGTGTCGCCCTTGCTGGGTTCATTGCTTCGTCCTGCCATGGGAGCACTTGAGGGTGCGGGCGAGCCAGAGGAAGAAGATCCCACGGGGGTTCTAGTTGCACTCTCGACGCGCAGCATCTGCTCGGTCTTCGAATAGCCCTTCTTGTTGAGATATTCGAGCACGATGCGATTGAGATCCGCGGCGGAGTACTGAGTCGGCGGAGGAGCCGTTGCTGCGCCCGACGGCGTTCCGGCCGAAATGGAGGAGGACGACTGCTGAGGATTGTTCATCGCAGGAGTCGCGACGAGGCCAGATGCGCCGGGGGTGGAAGGGGTCGAAGAGGGATACTGTTGGTGGTGCGAGGTCTGCGCGGGACCGCCCGGACCGGGAGTCAAGGGCGGTTTTGGTGGCATCGATCAAATACCGGGGCAAAGAATGATGGCAGCAGAAGGACTGGCTGAAAAGCAGCAGGAGCGAGAGCTGCAGGGCGGAGAGCTGGCAAGGCGAATGATTAATGATGCGGACTTGTGGGAGCTGTGACTCGCGGGAACTACGAAAGCGCGGTTTTAAAATGCAGTAGAGCTGAAAATGCAGTCAAAACGCGATTTTGGTGGGGCTGATACCTCTTTCGCGCGCACGTGCCTCAAGCGAGACGTCATAGGCTCTTCTTGTATTCTTTTACTCCAGCTTCTCGTCCAGTAGCCCATCACTCGACAAACCCTCCCCCCCCCCCCCCGGAACACCCTCGTCTGCGCTCCAGCAATGGCTGACTCGTCTCCAGAACTGTACGCGTCAGAATCTCGTAACGCCTTTGCGCGCTCGGGATCGACCTCCTCCTCGCGCTCCTCGCTCGCGGATAGCCTCGAGACTCCGTCCGGCTTGGAGGTCCCGATAGAGCGCATATCGGTCCTCGACGTCCTCGACAACCTCGCCTTGACCACCAAAATCAACCAACTCAATCACTCTGTTCGGCGCACGGGGGGCGAGATTAAGGGTATGGCACTGCGTTCGCGCAACCGCGTCTTGCGTGGCCGCGAGGAGGACATTGATCGACTCAAGAAGCAAGTCTTGAAGACCATCGCCAAATGGGAGACCAAGTGGGAGGACGCGAAGATAGTAAGCCAGCGTGAGAAATTTGCCTTTGTGTACGGATTGGGTATTGTCTTTCTCGGTGGCTTAATCCTCGGCGGCCATCCGGAGTGGTTCCACGTCTTTTATTCTGTCCAGTTGCTATACTTGATGCCTATCCGCATATACAGCTATAGAAAGCGTGCCTATCAGTACTTCCTTGCAGATCTCTGTTACTTTGTCAATTTTCTTCTTCTAGTCTGGCTATGGATGCTTCCGGGATCTCGCCGGCTATTCCTATCCTGCTACTGTCTCTCTTATGGTACTCTTGCCTGGGCAGTAATCACTTGGCGAAACTCCCTTGTTTTGCACAGTGTCGACAAAACGACTAGCACCTTCATTCACGTCTTGCCTCCAGTGGTTCTCCATTGTATTCATTTTCGACTTGATCCGGCGTACATGCGCGAGCGATTTGGCGGCGCAGCGGATCTGGAGACGCTCACTCTCGTCGAAGGTATGGGATGGGCTAGTTTTTGGTACATTATTTGGCAAACTCTGTATCATATTTTTATCACTGTGAAGCGGAAAGAAAAAATCAAAGCCGGGTATCTTACCAGCTTTGAGTGGCTTAGACGGAGGTGTGTTGTTCTACTTTTGCGACAAAATCTGCCTATTCTAACCTAATGACCTACAGCTATAAGGATACGCAACTCGGTAAATTCGTCAATGGTCTCCCCGAGCCTTTGCCAGTGTTTGCATTCATGCTCATCCAATTCAGCTATCAGATGCTTACAATGCTTCCATGTCCCATATGGTACAGCAGTAGATATCTGTCCGCAATGTTTGTCTTTACGATTTTTATGATCGCAGCGTATAATGGAGCGACATATTACATCGACGTGTTTGGAAGGCGATTCCAGAAGGAGCTCAACAAATTGCAAAGCGATGTTTCGACGTGGCATAACTCCTCGAGCCCACCTAGTCCAATCACAGATCCGGTGTCTCCCGCGACTCTTCTCTCTGGAAATGGAACAGTTGACAGCGATGTTGTAGCCATGGCTCTCAGTGAAATTGAAACCAGCTCTCAACCTGGACCAACCAAGGCCGTTGACACGCACTCTCAGCTCGAATCGACCACTGCTGCCCTCGCTCAAGACTATGAACTTAAGAAAGAGAAGTGATTTTAGTTCTTTCTGGAGAGAGTAATATACAATATTCTGTGTAAGCCTTCTTGAATTGTAACATGCGCGGCGCAACGGAGTTTTTTGTACTTTTTTGTGATTGCTAGTATATAATAATATTTGAAAAATTTCTCTAGTTGACCCTAGCAATCTCTCATTACTTCTTTTTAATCTTGTCCATATAATCGCGGTATATTTTCTCTTTCTCTCGATCCGACAATCTCGAATTTTTTATCCCTTCCTCCTTTCGATACTTGCGCTTAAATTCGGCATAAAATAATTTGGGCGTTGCATATTGACGCAAAAACTCAGAGAATAGCTCTTCAGGCTAGGTATAAATGTTAGCTGGAAATAACCATAACACATTTGTAGAAGAAGAACATACCGTAAACGTAGGTTCGCTGGCCTTTTGCTCTTTGAGCTCGATAATCCTCTCCTTTGCCCAATCCTGAAATACAGCTTTCCGCTCGCTAGTTGTGTGTAGTAAAAGGTATCTTTCATCATTCACTAGTTTATTGACCTCAGTTTGCCAGGGAGAGTACGGATTTACGTCCAATTCAAGGAGCATTTGACGAAAGCGATTGACCCTTTCTTCGTATAGGATATCTTCCTCGTCCTCTTCCCCTACGTCACTGTTCTCAGCCATCATTGCTTGTATCTGCCATTCGATATCTGCCTCATTAAACTCAACAGGGCCGTCTTCGTTTTCTTCTTCTTCTTCTTCTTCTTCTTTTTCTTCTTCAGAGTCGTCCATATTTGAATTGCTGTCGTCAGAGTCGCTAGAATTGGACGATTCCTCCGCATCTGATGGCGTCCGATTCCGCTGGCGAATGATTCTCGAATTGACAGGGGTAGTGTCAGGTTCTATTAACTCGCTTTCGTCATAGTCGTCAGGTGGTATAACGTGCTCTGTCTTATCATCTTTCTTCAGCTCTCTGGAGTCGGCATCTGTGTCCAAGCGACAGGAGCCGTCTTGAGAACTCTTCAAACCACGACATCGGGCAATCAACATAATGATCTCGCTTTTCGGAATGCGATTCAGTTCTGCTTTGACATCCGGAGGAGGAAGCCACAGTGACGTGCGATCTACCTCGTTATATACAAATAGTCGTCCCAAATTCGTTACCACCAGGCACCACGGATTAAGAGAGAGTGGACGAAGAAGGAGTGGCACTTCTTTCTTCCTTGGTTTCTGCTGAAGGAGTCTCTGTTGCCGCTTCTGGAAACCGGGAGTGTAGGCCGCTGCCCATGCAGATTGCTCGCGAGACTTTGGAGTGAATCGAAAGGAATCATTGGTCGACTTCTGATCGAGTTTGCTGTGTGCTTCAACTGAGGGAGATTGATCTGAGCCAAGGGATGATATCTCGAGTGCTGCAACAGGTCTTTCGTATGACGATTGTTTAGTAGTTGCGTTGTAGTAGAAGTAGTGGCCAGAAGGAGCAATGTGCTGTGTCCATTCTGGTGGAAGGGGATGGTCGCTCATCGTTGCTGCTGATCCTACGGCATGTTCAACACAGGCGTGGTCTGCGTATCTATATATCGGCGAAATAATATGAAAATAACAGGTACCCCGTATGCGCTCTTTATGCTAGGTCGCGGCTGCTTCGCTGTAGAGATGTACAGCATCTTGAAATCTTGAGTTCAGTCGGATTGTAAGTTACGCTGTCCGTGCTCAGATATGCGCAATCAAGCTCTCGTCATCATCTTCTCTACATTGCGAGTCTCTCAGCCGTGTCCCACCTTCCCTGTTCTCTTCTCTTCTCCACAGAATAATTCAAACATCTGCCATCATAGTATACATCAATCACAATGAGCAGAAGATACGATAGTCGCACGACAATCTTTTCTCCGGAAGGAAGACTGTATCAGGTATGCCTTCAAATTTCGAATCGTCGCAACATTCCATCGCCATCTATCGCGGATTGAGTGTGCTGATCTGTCTGATATAATATAGGTCGAATACGCCCTGGAAGCTATTTCCCATGCCGGAACATCGATTGGCATTTTAGCAAAGGATGGTATTGTTTTGGCTGCTGAGCGGAAAGTCACATCAAAGCTGCTTGAGCAAGACACATCTGCGGAGAAGCTGTACACGATCAACGGGTTCGTCAATGCCTGATCCATACTATCACGCGATTTACTAATTTGATTTAGTAACATGATTTGTGCCGTTGCTGGACTTAACTCGGATGCCAGTATTCTCGTGAATTATGCTCGCGTGTACTCCCAAGATTATTTAAAGCTCTACAACGAACATATATCGTGTGAGCAACTGGTTCGAAGAGTGTGTGATCTGAAGCAGGGTTATACTCAACACGGCGGTAAGTTCACTTGAATCGAGTCGATTACGTGTCTCGGCTTTGGTTCTGACTTTTGCAGGTCTTCGTCCATTCGGAGTCTCGTTCATTTATGCCGGCTGGGATCCTACCTACGAGTTCCAGCTCTATCAATCTAATCCTTCAGGAAATTACGGCGGATGGAAGGCAACATCTGTTGGAGCCAACAATGCTACCGCCCAGACCTTATTAAAGCAGGACTACAAAGAGGATTGCACGCTACAGGAGGCGGGCGAGCTCGCTATGAAGGTACTGAGCAAGACAATGGACGCGACTACTCTCACAAGTGAAAAGGTAGAGTTTGCTACTGTTGGAAAGGACAAAGAAGGAAAGGTTTACTGCCATTTATGGACGCCTGCAGAGATCGATTTGTTACTCAAGAAGTTTGGCCTTGCCAAGAAGGTCGAGGATGAGGATGAGGAGTGATTTTAATGCTTAAGAGATCATTGCCCCATTACTACCTTAAAATTCGCATAAACTCCTGTCTTACCATTCAACA